>JBBPBX010006465.1:20028-31241 GCA_038048925.1 Garcialebias charrua | reverse complement strand
CACACACACACACCTCCAAGTATTAAACAGAACAAAAGGGTACAGCAAGTCAAGTCGAGTCATCTTTATTTATAGAGCACAGTTAAAACAGATAAACTGCTATCAAGGTGCAGCAGGGGGCCAACCCTATACAGGGCCGTCGAAGCCACTGCTGTTACCAGACTAAAACTAGAAAATTCAACTAAAAAAAGCACCTACTGCAAAAGAAATAACCAATAACAGGACAACCAGTCCCACCAGGCCTAAATCACAACAAAAAAAGTTAATAAAAAAAACTACGGTGTCAGTCTGAGGCCGGCGGCTGTGGCCTACAGCCCTTGGCTACATCGAGACACGTCCTGGTGTTTGAATGAGCAAGAGAAAAAAGAAAGTGGCAGAGTTACTCTGATGTTTGCCATTTTCTCCTGTTCTAATAATGCTCATGT
The DNA here is from genome assembly GCA_038048925.1 of Garcialebias charrua. NCBI lineage: Eukaryota > Metazoa > Chordata > Actinopteri > Cyprinodontiformes > Rivulidae > Garcialebias > Garcialebias charrua. Next base: position 30,816 of record JBBPBX010006465.1, on the reverse strand, counting down.
TGCTAGCTCTTTTCAAAATGCTGGCACAGATTCTTGTCTCGTTAGTATAGAAATCCTGACCGGCTGGGTGAGATCAGATGAAAGCACAACAAAATGGATTGCGTCCAGTGCTTTAAGTGGAAAAAAATAAGTTCCGGAACGCACCTTACTCTTAAAAAAAGTCCCGGTACTCTCAGGGTTAAATTTTAGAAGTGGCGGAACTGGGTTCCGGTGAATTCCGGCCCACTTAAAGCACTGATTGCGTCACTGTGATTACACAAGATTACTCATAGAATTGCAGTTGTAATGGGGTGTGCTGCCATCTAACTCGTCATTTTGACCTAGGAAAAACATCAAGTCTTTTTCTGCAGCATTCATTTGTCACAGCTGGTAAAATACTGCTAATAAAATAAATCCCAAAAAAATTGTTTGATTTAGTTTGAAGGTGCTACTGTGACAGGAGCTCTGGTTCTGTGATACTGGCTTACCAGGGTATGCAGTAAATAGAGCTGAGTCGTCATTAATCTTTAGGGCTGGAAGAGTTCGTTTTCTAGATGGCGCACTCGAGCATCAGGATCTCAGATTAAAATCAACTCCAGCCACTTCAGACTCCATTTTTTCCTGTTTACAAAAACTGTTCTTAAACAGCAGATATCGGCATAAAAGCCACTGACAAGTTTTCTTAATTTTCATAATCTGCTTACATCTAAATTAATGGTATAGTTGGCTTTTTAATTAGGGTCAAAAGCCAAATAAGATAATTTAAAAAAGACTTGTACATATATGAGGACAACAATAATAATGTCATTTAGTGGAAATTAAGATGTTATTTGGGGTTCCATGTGCACAAATACACTCTGAAACCAGGGCTGTGGCAAACACCTTTCCCTTCCTCTTAGCATTAGCTCAACTTTCTCTCATCCATCAAGTTTAATGTTTCAGACTTTTCGGTTTGGTAAAGCAGCTGATGTTGTCTTTTATTCAACTTGATAATCACTTGCTTAACTCCTGTCGAGCATATCCAGATCCTGGCAGTAAGGCTGTATCAGCAAATGCGCGCAGCAGTTACAGAGGCATTGGTATACAGCAGATGGGAATTAAAGACAAAAGCCAGTTGATGGTGGCTGTTGGGATTTTTTTTGTTTGTAATGTTTTATTGTAAAAATAGCCCAAGAAATAGACTTATTGTGTACTCAAACCCCTGAATGTACTGTGCTATCATATCATTGTGTAAAAAATGTCTGAAATACATAAATACAAGACCAGAGTGACTCCATTCTCTGGTACAAATGCTGTTTTTGTTCTGGTTGGCCTGTATAACCCTTTCACCCTCTTCTTGTTTCTATGTCCCCTGTCCTTTTGTTTACTGTGTGTTTTCTCTGTCTGAGTGTGTGCCAAGGCATGGCCCACTGCAAATTACACAGCACGCCTGTGGCCCACCAGACCTCCCCCAGCTTTATGCCTCTGCTAGAGAGAATTAGAGAGAAGAGAGAATTCTTGCTAGAATGTTCTTGAGTTTGAAAATGGCATTTTGAAGAGATCCAGCAGGTATACTTGCTCAACGAAAAGGTTTTAGCCAACATATGCTGTGTGAATGAGTGTTGCTGCTGGTAATCCAGGTCAATCTTAAACAGTCTGGAAGGTTAGACAGTTAGAATTACTGAAGAGGAGGTAGCAGTTAATGAGGCAGACAGCTGACCGGGATAGGACACAAGCAATGTGCTAAAGGAGATGGAGCAAAATATCTTGTTTTACCGCTAATCCACAGACTGGCACCATTACTTTTTACTGACGTGTTTCAAGAAAAATATACGGTGGGTTGGTTACAGCTGATAATGTTATGTTTTTGCTTTGACTGAAATCTGGCTTTGTTGCAACACTTCTTGTTCAGTAATCTAGCTGGATGAGCAAACGCCTTTCTCTCTGCAGACAAAAAATTAGAGAGCTATGTTCGATGTTGTGTCCTGGATGTGCAACGCATGTCTGAGCTCATCAATGAGTTGGTGATGGAAATTATGACAAAATGATAGAAACTGAGGTTTTTTACTTCTGCCTCAATTACATACAGCAGTAAGGACGTCACTTGGACAATAGACATTGACGTTGCAAGATGGTATAAAGCGGTGGTGTAGTCAACGTGATACGCGGGCATACATTGAAGATGGTATAAAGCAGTGGTGTAGTCAACGTGATACGCGGACATACAGAGTATACCCATTAGAAAAGCTTGAGAATACCCATCTGTCAATTAGATTAACAAAGACCTTAATAAATCCACTGATTATGTGAGGTGTGATAGGTCAATCTACATATATGTATGTATGTATCTTACCTCAGTTTTATAACCTGAACCCCATACTCACTGTTCTTTGAAGTGGGAAAGCTTCACAGATGAGAAGCGAAACGTCTTCTGTTACAAAATAAAGTCCAGTTGTTTTTGTCTTGAATTTTTTTTTAACTCTGTATACCCAATGATCCATGACATATCATTAGACACAGGTCATTGATACACTAAATGGCAGTTAAATGCTTCTGTAACAATCTGTCTGTATGCAGTGCTTGTTTATTAGATTTGCATATCCAGTGAATTATTGTATAATTAATATTTCTGTACTTACTACTTAATACTTGAACATGTTTTGATTTGATACTGTTTTTTATACATTCTATAACATGTTTTTAATACAAAGCCAACTGTTGTACAAAGTTTGTTGTTCATTTATTCAAATATAAGCATCAGAGAAATTTGGAAATGTTCAATATGCTTAAAAGTCTAAATAAATTGACAATTACAACCGGTGTACTTTGGTTTCTAAGCACAGTATACCCACTACAAAAATGTGGACTACACCGCTGGTATAAAAATATTGCAGACCAAAAAGCCACACTGATTGTTAAATGCACCAAATCCCTCCGCTACCTTGGCCTTGAGAGAGTCGATGACCATTGCTTTTTGCTTTGGTTTTATATTTTGATATCTGGAACAAAATGTTACTTCATCATACAAGAACAAGAAGACTGTGCAACAGCTTCCATTCTCAAAACAAGAAGGTTGCTAAACTCTTAGTACTGCTCATCCGCAAAGTAGTTTTTAATACTATACTGTATATGTTCAACACCCAAAACGGATGGGCAAAAAGAAGGAGAAAATTGTTACAAGATAAGATAAAATCATTTTAGATTACAACTCAAGCATGAACCTTAAGTATGCATTCTTCAAGGAATGCTGGGGCATCAATACATTTGAAAGTCCACAAAGGTTCTAAGTACCTAATGCTGATGATTACCAAGTTGTCATTTTCATTTTAAAAGTCCCCAAATTATGTTTTCCAAATGAGCTCCAGATTGAAAAGACCATCCTTGCATTTTTGTGTAGACAGACAAAATTCAACTTTTGGAAACTGAAGCCATCCTGTGTTACCTCCTTTGTGTCTTATAACCTGAACATGACCTCTTCCTTTTTTGTGTTTACATTTTGTACCTAGCAAAAATGTTGTGTACATGTTCACCGCCTTGTTTCCTGTTTTTTCTTTGTTTGTTTGTTTTGTAATTGCTGGACATGGGCACCGGTGACCCCCGCAACCCAAAATGGAAGAAGCAGGTAAAAGATAATGTATGTATGTATGTATGTATGTACGGATGTTTGTTTTGTTTATATTTATGACAGCATAATGGCAAGAAAAAATGCTTGGCTTATGTACGGCAGCAATTTTGGTCATTTCCATGTGGATGAAACCTGTTTAGAAACTTTGTCTCATTTACAACATAGCTTCAGTAACAACTAATAAAAATATTTTCTGGAAAAAAAACAGTACATTCCCATGTAAATGAGACTACACTCATTGGCCCTCATGCACGAACCGTTCGTACGCACAGATTTGTTCTTAAACTATGCGTACGAGTGATTTAGGATCATTTGTGGCATTCAACAATGTTTTCGTATCCTACGATTTTTTTCAGATACGAACAAAATTTACGAGTGGTCCGGACCTGTCGTATATTTTACGAGCAGTCGGTCTGCTGTCATCCAGACGGAATTTCTCCACTAATAACTTCATATTTCGTTATTTAGAAAATATTTAGAGTTTAAAAAAGTCACGCACCACAATTGTTTTTGACAATAGGTTCTGTTTGAAGTCGAATTATAATTTTAAATGTAATAATGACTAACGGATTAAAGTATTTAAATTAAAATCAATTTGTTATCAATGCCGTTTTCTAACACTACAATATTAATATGAAGATCTCAAACTGAAACCAACTTAAATTATGAATTAATTTAAGTTTAATTTGTCTCGGTAACGCAGACTTCGGTAACGCAGACTTTAGGTTGACCTCCTCCTGTTGCTGTCAAAGATCTCAGATGGTGCAGTGAGATGGACATTGCGTTGCAGTTCCGAAGCTCATGGGTTCAAATCCCACATGGGACAATGTTTTTTTTTCTTCTTTTAATTCATTCCAAATTTAAAAAACACAAGAAAACTATTTACAATACAACAAGAAATAAAGCATAAAGTCTTTTTAAACTGGAATGAATAATTAATCTAAAGAAAGAAGGGAAAAAAACAGTCATACCTTGTGGGAATCGAACCCACAATAAGGTTAGGAGCACCTAACTGTGCAATGCTTTACCCAGTGAGCCACCAGGACACGTGCATATTTTAAGGTCCACATTTATTATAAACAAACATTCTTTGGCTTTAGCTGGTCTTTTACTCCCATGAGTGACGCTGCTAATAAGGACAGATTTTCTTTTCTTGACCTCAGAGAGCAGAACTTCAATCTCCGCACCGGTAGAGTTCTTCTTTTTACTTTTCGCTGTCATTTTATGAACGAACACGTTTTGCCTCTGAGGCAGGAAACGTAGCCTTATATGGTGTTTTGAGGGGTGGGAATTATGTAAATAACCTCTCCGCGTGCACGCGCAGGTGTTTAGAACAGGTGGAATTCATCAACGTACGCAACTCATTTACACACTTTTCCTGAGGATAGAAGAGTTTGTTGAATCTGACGTGGCATGTTCGTACGAACGCTTCGTACGAACAAAAGTAGGAGAAATTTAGGATAAAAATACGAACATGTTCGTGCATGAGGCCCATTGTTTCTGTGACTCTTAACTATCACAATTGTATCTGCGTACCACTGAAGACATTTTGTTCACTACTATATCTAGTGCTACACAAATGGAACTGCAATCTGATTCAGTTTGCATTTGCGCTCAACAGCTTAAGGCATTTGCATGTAGGTTGATTGCAAACCTTTTGGAACCAGTGGTTATGTTTCATGTTTTACCCATAATTTGTATATATTGTTTAGTTAAGTTCCTGGAGGGTATGGTTAAGCAAACACCTATAAAACATTCCAGCTCACATCCATCTGCATGATGTACATGTTGCTGACTATGTTGCTTTCTGATTGCCTTGCCGGTATCACTTTTAGCTGATATGGAAGGCCAGCAGGCTCCCTGAATAACCGGCCTGGTGCTAATGAGCCCATCTCCTGCTAATTTAATTTAGAGCGTGGGCTTCTCCTTGGAGCCACAACCTCGTCCGCTTGGATTTGCTGCCGCTCCTATCTGCAGGGTGGTTAATCTTTGCACAGTCTGCTGTTTTGTGTCTCACCCTTTGCTACGTGTATAACAAAATTTACATCGGGTGTACTATTCACCAATTTTCCCAGACTTAAAGCCTGGAGATTTCTTAAACATAGAGGATTGTCACACTCAGATAATGAGCAAGTTTACTCGAAACAAAAATTATTTGCTTATCTTTGAATGAAAAGACAAATCAAAGAGCCCACACTTTGTTAATGAGTTATTGTGCACCTTGTATTGCTGATTAAACACAAAATAGGGACGTGTTTTATGTTTCATAAGGATGACATTTTATTGAAATATATGCTTTTAACTTTCCTGAAACAGTAGTTTTATGGAACCCAGAGTTTGTCTTGTTTGTATTAGGCAAGGTCCATCTCTATGATCTAAGCCTGTGAAGTAAATAAGCTTTCTTCCACTGTGGTGCTGCAAACCCTGGTGAATCTGTTGTAAGATTCAATTGAGATGTAGTGTTTAATGAGATACTTTAGAAACATATTTACTCCCCAGATTGGTTTTTACCATTTATTAGATAAACTGACTTCTAAAGATGCATCATGCAACACCATAAATACAAAAAACAATAATTAGTCTGTTTCAGGCAATATATTTACTCATGAATATTGTGATGGGAAAAGTAACCAGGCAGATTTTTTTTTTAAGGTCCCTCTTTAGATTGTGAACTATTTTCTAAACACAGGACAGTTGTGCTAAAATGCAGATAAAATATTAACATGCATGTTATGTTTGCTGTATTTCTTTGTTTGTCTTGCATTTTTTGCCCATTACAGTTTTGTTTGCCTTGAGACCAGAGAAAGTGAATGATTTTCCTTTTCCTCTCGAGTGAGGAGCTTCAGTTAATCTCCTCAAGTTTTTTCTCCGATCAGATTAGTTTAATTATATAAACATCTCTTCTTTTTCTCTTTCACTAAAGTACATCATTTCAACTGGCTCTAAAGAAAATTAGGAAATATTTAAGTGTGGGATTCCTACATTTTCAACCACAATGACTTTCTCCAATGCTGCCACGCACCACTCCACCTGCACCTGATCTGGAGGACTACTCTGCAGACGATTTAAGCTCCTTCCAGACATTTTCCTATGCTGGAACGTTATGACGCCTTATAGTAAAATAGCGGGCATCCGGTAAACTTGTTTCCAAACAGTTTAACCTTTGCTATGCTCTCCAGTGACTTCCAAGTCCTGCTCCCTTAAGTTTTCCAAGACCTTCTTGTCCTCTGTGACCTCGCTCTGGTGTCATCTTGTTCCTACAATCAACCTGGATCAGAAAACCACCGAACACCACCAACCTGACGTTCTCTCCAACACCACTCACCTTCTCTGGACCATCTTCTCTTCCTCGGAAACCTAGGACCTCATTCTCTCCTTCCTCTCTGGCTCCATCTACAACACAAACAATAATAAGAAAGAGATCATCTTCACAACTAACATTCATTATTCAAGCAACCTGCCAGTCTACAACATACATCTTCCCTTCCAGCCTGTAAATAAAATCACTTACCTTTTGTAACACTGACTCTGCCTCTTCCTCAATCTGATAACTTGGGGTCAACAACTATTAAAATCATATTTAAAAGTCATCAATACAACGTTTGTCTTTTATTACCACTAAAGCTTATCATGGTTTAGTTTTATCAATGATCTATGACGAGCATTCAAATTTTCTTCATGGACAATTAATATGGTAGTGAGTGACAAATCTTTTGAATTTAAGTCATTTTAACAATAATTGATATGTGTATAAAGTTTTATGTCTTGAGTTCATGGGGCTGTGGTAGCTCAGTGGGCAGTACCATGGTCTGTTAATGCTGAGATTACAAGGTCAAGTTCAAGGTTCCTTATTGCCATTTGCATCACATGTGGAACACCTGGAGAGCTGGTGCAAGGAGAGCAACCTTCCCATCAATGTGAAGAAGACGAAGGAGATGGTTGTGGACTTCAGAAAGAACAAATGCACCTACCACCCTGAACATAAGAGGATCTGTAGTGGAAGTGGTCTCCAGCTACAAGTACTTGGGTGCACACATGAATGATAACCTCAGCTGGAGCAACAACACCACCAGCCTGATCAAGAAAGTTCATCAGAGACTCTACTTCCTCAGGCGGCTGAGACGAGCTGGTCTGAGAAGTTCAGTCCTCACCTCCTTCTACATGTGTACAGTGGAGAGCGTCCTGTGCTCCAGCATCAACGTGTGGCATGAAGGCTGCACAGAAGATGTTGTAGTCAGTCTCTCCACTATCACAGACATCTACACTTCAAGATGCAGGAAGAGAGCCACCTGCATCATGACGGACCCCACTCACCCAGCACACACACACTTTTTGTCCAACTCCCCTCAGAAAGGAGGTTGAGGAGCATTAAGTGTAGAACCACTAGACTGAGGAACAGCTTCTACCCTGAGGCTGTTAGACTCATGAATATCTAACCAGAATAATCACTGTGAAATATCACATCATGTTGCTGCTGATCTGTTTCATGTTGCTGCTGATCTGTTTCATGTTGCTGCTGATCTGTTTCATGTTGCTGCTGATCTGTTTCATGTTGCTGCTGATCTGTTTCATGTTGCTGCTGATCTGTTTCATGTTGCTGCTGATCTGTTTCATGTTGCTGCTGATCTGTTTCATGTTGCTGCTGATCTGTTTCATGTTGCTGCTGATCTGTTTCATGTTGCTGCTGATCTGTTTCATGTTGCTGCTGATCTGTTTCATGTTGCTGCTGATCTGTTTCATGTTGCTGCTGATCTGTTTCATGTTGCTGCTGATCTGTTTCATGTTGCTGCTGATCTGTTTCATGTTGCTGCTGATCTGTTTCATGTTGCTGCTGATCTGTTTCATGTTGCTGCTGATCTGTTTCATGTTGCTGCTGATCTGTTTCATGTTGCTGCTGATCTGTTTCATGTTGCTGCTGATCTGTTTCATGTTGCTGCTGATCTGTTTCATGTTGCTGCTGATCTGTTTCATGTTGCTGCTGATCTGTTTCATGTTGCTGCTGATCTGTTTCATGTTGCTGCTGATCTGTTTCATGTTGCTGCTGATCTGTTTCATGTTGCTGCTGATCTGTTTCATGTTGCTGCTGATCTGTTTCATGTTGCTGCTGATCTGTTTCATGTTGCTGCTGATCTGTTTCATGTTGCTGCTGATCTGTTTCATGTTGCTGCTGATCTGTTTCATGTTGCTGCTGATCTGTTTCATGTTGCTGCTGATCTGTTTCATGTTGCTGCTGATCTGTTTCATGTTGCTGCTGATCTGTTTCATGTTGCTGCTGATCTGTTTCATGTTGCTGCTGATCTGTTTCATGTTGCTGCTGATCTGTTTCATGTTGCTGCTGATCTGTTTCATGTTGCTGCTGATCTGTTTCATGTTGCTGCTGATCTGTTTCATGTTGCTGCTGATCTGTTTCATGTTGCTGCTGATCTGTTTCATGTTGCTGCTGATCTGTTTCATGTTGCTGCTGATCTGTTTCATGTTGCTGCTGATCTGTTTCATGTTGCTGCTGATCTGTTTCATGTTGCTGCTGATCTGTTTCATGTTGCTGCTGATCTGTTTCATGTTGCTGCTGATCTGTTTCATGTTGCTGCTGATCTGTTTCATGTTGCTGCTGATCTGTTTCATGTTGCTGCTGATCTGTTTCATGTTGCTGCTGATCTGTTTCATGTTGCTGCTGATCTGTTTCATGTTGCTGCTGATCTGTTTCATGTTGCTGCTGATCTGTTTCATGTTGCTGCTGATCTGTTTCATGTTGCTGCTGATCTGTTTCATGTTGCTGCTGATCTGTTTCATGTTGCTGCTGATCTGTTTCATGTTGCTGCTGATCTGTTTCATGTTGCTGCTGATCTGTTTCATGTTGCTGCTGATCTGTTTCATGTTGCTGCTGATCTGTTTCATGTTGCTGCTGATCTGTTTCATGTTGCTGCTGATCTGTTTCATGTTGCTGCTGATCTGTTTCATGTTGCTGCTGATCTGTTTCATGTTGCTGCTGATCTGTTTCATGTTGCTGCTGATCTGTTTCATGTTGCTGCTGATCTGTTTCATGTTGCTGCTGATCTGTTTCATGTTGCTGCTGATCTGTTTCATGTTGCTGCTGATCTGTTTCATGTTGCTGCTGAAAGCCACCACCATCATCCCTGTCCCAAAGAAGGCAACGCCCGCATGCCTCAATGACTATCGCCCAGTAGCACTCACCCCCATCCTGATGAAGTGCTTTGAACGGCTAGTCATGAAAAGCATCACATCTGTCCTCCCTGCCTCCCTGGATCCCTTCCAATTTGCATACCGACCTAATCGCTCAACCGACGATGCCATCTCCTCTGCCCTCCACACAGCTCTCACACATCTGGACACGAAGGACTCTTATGTTAGAATGCTGTTCATCGACTTCAGCTCGGCATTCAACACCATCATCCCCCAACAGCTCATCCTTAAACTGGACAGTCTGGGGCTGAACACCTCAATGTGTAACTGGCTGCTAGACTTCCTGACCGGGAGACCACAGACAGTGCGGGTCGGGAGTAACACATCTAGCACCATCACATTGAACACAGGGGCCCCACAAGGATGTGTGCTGAGCCCCCTTCTATTCACCCTGCTAACACACGACTGCACACCATCGTACAGCTCCAACCACTTCATCAAGTTTGCGGACGACACAACAGTGGTGGGTCTCATCAGCAACAACGATGAGACGGACTACAGGAACGAGGTGAGCCGCCTGGCCTTGTGGTGCGGACACAACAATCTCACTCTCAACGTGGAGAAGACAAAGGAGATTGTTGTGGACTTCAGGAAGAGGGATGCCCAACATGCCCCTCTGACCATCAACAGCACCGCAGTGGAGAGAGTAGACAGCACCAAGTTCCTGGGAGTGCATGTCTCAGAGGACCTGTCCTGGAGCAGGAACACTGCATCACTGGCAAAGAAGGCTCACCAGCGTCTCTACTTTCTCCGCAAGCTGAAAAGGGCTGGAGCTTCAACCCCCATCATGTGCACCTTCTACAGAGGTGCCATAGAAAGTGTCCTGACCAGCTGCATCACTGTGTGGTTTGGTGCATGTACTGCATCCTGCCGCAAGAGCCTCCAGCGCATCGTGAGAGCAGCTGAGAAGATCGTCGGCACCTCCTTCCCCTCACTGCAGGACTTACACAGCAAACGCCTCACTCGGAAAGCCCACTGCATGGCAGGTGATCCCACACACCCAC
>JBBPBX010006465.1:0-11775 GCA_038048925.1 Garcialebias charrua | reverse complement strand
GGCCGTATAGAATTGTGATGCTGATAGACACTGTGCAATCTTATTAGAACTTTGGAACTTTCTGGAATGTCCATGAACTACTCATCGCATTTGTTATCCACTATGCATAAAGGTGTATGTCTTATGTGTGTTGATGTTGCTTTTTGTGCTGAGGTCATTTCTGATCTCCTCTTTTGTCATGTTGTCACTTTCCTTATCTAAAAAGGTGGCGCCGCTCAAGTGGCTGCAGCTTAGTCTCCCCATGTATGTCTTTCTTTTGTTAATGCACTTTGGCAACAGTTCCTGTTTTAAATGTGCTATGCAAATAAAGTTGACTTGACTTATACCTGGATAACTGATCTTACAAACTTTGTCTTTTAATGACGTTTGATGTTCATTAAAAAAATTACATAGATTGATCTGATGACCCCCGCGGCCCAAAAAGGAAGAAGCAGGTAAAGCTAATGGATGGATGGAAATTGATCTGATAATGTGTTCAAATGTTTTAAGAAAAGGATCTAAAGTGTATTTGTAGTTTAATGACACTAAATAAAAAAGTAAACCATGTTTCATTCAACATCTTCCAATTTATTAAGTGAAATGTACTATAAATCTTAGTCAAGAACATAAAACAAAAAAATAATTCTGGATTCATCTGCAGCATATGTTTGAACTAAAACATGGATAAAATATGGTACACATTTAAAAAGGTCCTGAGAACAAAGTCGGAGTTTCATAGGAACTTTGTCTTCCTAGAAAATTGATCAAAATCAAAAATGGAGTAAATTTTTCATTTATTCAGCAACATGTCACAAGGCGTTTTAAGCTCTTTATAAAATGTTAATTTGGGCTACATGCAGTATCTTGATAATGGTGTACCACAAGGCTCAGTTTTAGGACCAACCCTCTTTACAATCTACATAGCTAATGTAGGTCAGTGCATCCCTGATGCATCCTTACATTTCTATGCTGATGATACAGTTGTTTATTGCTGAGCTAAAACAGTAGCTAAGGCCTTCCAGTTACTGCAATCCGCTTTTGACATCATCCAGTCAGATTTGTTCTGTCTCAAACTTGTCCTAAATGCTGATAAAACAAAAGGGATGTTTTTTTCAAGTAGGAAGTCGGTCCCAGCAGTTCTTCCTCTGATTTTATCCTCAAATGGTGTCCCTATTGAGTTTGTTGATTCCTATAAATATCTGGGTATCCTGGTCGATTCACATCTCTCTTTTAAACTCCACGTGGAAAACCTAGTGAAGAAACTGAAAGTTAAACTGGGTTTCTTTTTCAGAAATAAATCATGTCTAACACTGAATGCTAGGAAACGCCTTGTATCTGTGACTTTCCTTCCCTCCATTGATTACGGTGACATTCTCTACATGAATGCTCCTACAAGCACCCTGCGGATGTTGGATGTTGTCTATCATGGTGCACTAAGATTCATAACTGGCTGTGATTATCGTACCCACCACTGCACCCTGTATTCACTGGTTAATTGGACATCATTAACCTCACGCAGACTCTTCCACTGGTACATTTTCATCTTCAAATCACTTCTTGGTCTGCTGCCCTCATACATCTCCTCCTACATGTCTTTGCGTGAGTGCAGCTACAGTGTGCGCTCTCAGGACATGATCACCTGCAGTGTTCCGTCAGTGAGGACTGAACTTGGAAAAAGGGCCTTCTCCTATTCTGCTCCTGCTTCATGGAACATCTTACAAAAAGATCTGAAGCTCTCGGCCCTGACCTCTCTAAATGGTTTTAAGAATCTGTTGGAATCCTGGCAGAAACCAATGCAGATATGTTCCTGTCTTTGATTTTATACATCTACCTTATAATATTTTGCTAGTTTTTGCTACTTTTTCTTTTGTTTATTGTTTAATGTAATTGTATCATTGCTGCTCATCATTCTTTAGTTTGTAGCAGGTTGCTTTCGTAAATGAGCCCTCGAGGCTCAATAAGATTTACCTGACTAAATAAAGGTTGAATGAATCTTGCTAAAGGAAATAACTTAATTTTCCATGATGCTTAAAATAAATTGGATTCATTTTGTATGATATTTGGGTTGAAGGTTGTCACTGGCATCACATCTTCCATCAATTCCCATATCATCCATGTTCACAGATTCTGTGTCCATTGTTGAGTTTCTTTAAGCGTGGTGTTGATGATTAACAGAAGAAACAGTTTGGTAGAGATCTTCTGTTGGCTGCTCCAGACTTTGGTATTGGCTGTCAGAGTCATTTTCACACTAAAAATAAAAGTAACAATCAAGGGACAATGAACAATATGTCAATATTTCCACACTTTCTAGTTCTCTTTGTGTATTTCAACAAAATAAAGGCATTTAGAAACTGTTTGAAAACAGCTTTTCATGAAAGAACATAAAAAAACTCACTGAAACAGCAGTTGACCTACGGACAGAGGATGCAGATGTTGCTGAAATCAAATATAAACTTTAAAAAAGAAAAGGATATCTGAATTAGTTTTAAAAATGTCGGGGGGAAAGTACACACTTAGGTTAAGTCACAAAACAAAACACAAATGACCTAAAGCCACGGCTCGCAAACTGTGGTAAAAGTATCACAGATGGCACTCGGGATCACTCTGCTGGTAGTCAGAAGACATTTTGGTCTCAAGATATTACAAATTTAATAACAAAGTACGTAATTAACCATCATAAACTGAAAGGATGAATAGTTCAAAACCTTTTACAGTTTTACACCTGAATTGAAACTTATGAAGAGCAGGAAATGGAAAGAATAGTAGAGGACAGTGGATCAAATACGTATTGGTGATGATGAAATTCATAAAGCTTGGAAGAAGTTAGAGATGATGACCTGATAACATACCAGTGAAGGTATGCAAATGTCTAGGAGAGATGCAGTGAGGTTATTGACTCAGTTATTGAATGGCTTTTTTGAAAGTGGGAAAGTAATGGAGAAGAAGTGTGCTAGTGCCCATTTTTAAGAACAAGGCTGATGTACAAATTTGCAGCAACTACATGAATGAAGTTAATGAGCCAAATAATCAAGATCTAGGAGAGAGTTATGAAAGATGGACTTAGACAAGAGGTTTGTGAGGGGCAGTATGGTTTCATGCCAAGAAAGAGCACCACAGTGTCAGGATTGTATTCCCTCCTCTGTCTCCCCCTTGTGGTCTGCTCCAGTTCCTACCACTCCTACCTGTTCCTGAATGTCCTGACCCCAGGTGTTTGTCATTGGCCCTCATTCACGAACCGTTCGTACGCACAGATTTGTTCTTAAACTGTACGTACGAGTGATTTAGGATCATTTGTGGCATTCAACAATGTTTTCGTATCCTAGGATTTTTTTCAGATACGAACAAAATTTACGAGTGGTCCGGACCTGTCGTATATTTTAGGAGCAGTCGGTCCGCTGTTATCCAGATGGATTTCCCTAACTAATAACTTCATATTTCGTTATTTAGAAAATATTTTGGGTTTAAAAAAATCACGCACCATAATTATTCTTGACAATAGGTTATTCTGTTTGAATTAGAATTATAATTTTAAGTTTAATTTGTCTGGTGTGTCGCGCAGGCTTCAGTGAGTCGTGCGCTCCCCTTGGTCATCAAAGCCGCTCCTCATATTAACACCCAGGTACATAAAATCCCCATACACCGCCGCAGAACAAGTACGAATTAAGACTGATCTTGTGCCAAACACCATCGGAGCAATTGATTATTATATCTGATTCGAAATATAACCTGCAGAATGTGGTTGCGCGCTGACCAGGAGGTGCGCGCATGACCCATTTGTGCTGCAAAACATGTTGGCACGCGTCTTGCGCAGCATGGCATTTAATTCCTTGACCACCTCCTGTCCGTGCTGCGGCGAGACGTTTGTTTGAAGCCATTTTCAGATCAAACCATTTATTCTTGATTTCTGATACTGTACGACCCACGGGAGACAAAACATATGCACTACAATATTAATATGAAGTTAACTGTAGTTTCGAGACATTTTAAAATGCTTCTGTTCAAAAACACATCCGACACTTGCGGGGGGGTGGGGGGTAGCGGTGCGCCACAGCTCTTCTGAATAAGTGAAACTATAATGTAACACAGTACACTAAAATTAAAGATATTTGACCATCCGACACTTGCGGGGGGTGGGGGGGTAGCCACAGCGCGACTGAGAGCAGATCTCCGAACGCGTGAAGTTCCTCCTTTTACTTCTTGAGTTTGAATGAATGGACACTTCCTGCTGTCAGAAGGCAGGAAACGTGGCCTTATATGGTGTTTTGAGGGGTGGGAATTATGTAAATAACCTCTCTGCGTGCACGCGCAGCTGTTTAGAACAGGTGGGATTCATCATATTTACGCAACCCATTTACACACGTTTCCTCAGGATAGAAGACTTTGTTGAATCTGACGTGGCATGTTCGTACGAACGCTTCGTATGAACAAAAGTAGGAGAAATTTAGGATAAAAATACGAACATTTTCGTGAATGAGGGCCATTGTCTTTTTATGAGTGTTTTTAAGTTTGCATCTCTGTATTCCTCATTGTCTGGGCATTGTTCTAGTATGGTGCCCTTTGTCTCCCTCCACGTCTCCCCTACAAGTCTTGCTGCCATGTCAGCTTCTTGTTTACCTCAGAGTTCTCTGCCACTGTCCACTCAATGGGCCTCATGCACGAACATGTTCGTATTTTTATCCTAAATTTCTCTTACTTTTGTTCGTACGAAGCGTTCGTACGAACATGCCACGTCAGATTCAACAAACTCTTCTATCCTCAGGAAAAGTGTGTAAATGAGCTGCGTACGTATGATGAATTCCACCTGTTCTATCTACCTGCGCGTGCACGCGGAGAGGTTATTTACATAATTCCCACCCCTCAAAACACCATATAAGGCTACATGCTGGTGAAGATTCTCAGTCGTCCAGGACATGATAAAATCAAAAAAGGCGTTCAATACAGGATCAACTGGACTTTATTTGTTGCAGAAAACGTTTCGACTTCTGTCCAGAAGTCTTTTTCAATTCTGAATGAATGGAAGCTGTGAGAACGAGAAGTTTTATACAAGCCACGCACCAACATATGAAATTGGAAACTGAAATAACACCACAAAATACCTAACATGCCCATTCTATTTAAATTGACAAAACAACACATCACACCTGGGGGTTTGTAACACATACATGTAAATTGAAAGATCACACCTTAACAGTAGGAGGTTCCCTTGAGGTACCTGGTAGAAGACGCAAATTTGTCAATTTACATACAGTTTTGCGTCTTCTACCAGAGACCTCAAGGGAACCTCCCACTGTTAAGGTGTGATCTTTCAATTTACATGTATGTGTTGTAGTGGGCATGACCGTGTCCACTTTTTAACACCTGTGTGTGTTTGAACTGTTCCAGAGATGACCTTTACTGACCTCTCAGTAAAACAAGACATTTACTACAAATTATTCCATTAGTTGAAATCTGAGAACATAGTCACCAAAAGAGACTATTGGCTTCTTTAATTTTATTCTAATGTAATCAAAAGAATAACATTTTGTCATTTTCATGATGTGTGCTTTTAAGCTGTGTTATTCTGTAAGAGTTAAACTGTGTTCACTGCTGTGTTAAAGTTGAAGTCTCGGGTCACAGAGACCCGGCCGCTTTGTTTAGAAAGGCAGAAGACAGTTAATCTGTTGTTTTATGAGAACGACTCCAGCTTCTCTGTCTTTTTCCTAAACATTTTCACTCTGCTGTGAATTTCACCTTGAATCTTGATAACAACAAGTGAACGCTTCGCTGGTCCACGGACCAATGAACAAGACACAAGTCTCACTCCTCTCGGAGATCCTGCTTTAAGTTCTAAGCTGTTGCTGGAACTGGAGAGTCTGCAAGAGTTTTGAAGGAACAAGAAAGTTCCTGGGAGTTTCTGGGAACTTCAAGACATGAAGACGTCCCAAAGAGCTGAATGAATGCCTGTCACCCGCCAAGGACAGTCATTCAGCTAAGGACTAAAATAACATGCTGTTATGAGTCCACTTCGAACGAGCGTAAGCTCAAAACTTTGTTTATTCCTTCCTGGAATAAGCTTATCTTGAAGTCAGAGGCCAGGAGCTGACATATTTTCTGATGACCAAGCGGAACCCAGGAGACGTTGAAAACGTAAACGAATGACCAGTTCGGACGAACTGGGCCTGAAGGACTGTGCATCTTACAGGCTGGTGTCATCTCTTTATCAGACTCGTCGTCGAAAGGTAAAGAGCTGTTTACAAACGTACCTGGATTTTAGCAGAAATCTGATGAGAAGTGTCACTTTGGTAACATGCTCAAGACAATTTCCTTTAAACCATCTCTCCATCTTCCTCCTATCCTTTCCCTCAATTCTAAGCTGGAAACTATTTTAAGCTAAAGAGCCCTCAGACTAAATATGTTTAACATCCAGTATTGAAGTCTGTTGTGTTAAATTTAAGTGTGCTGACGTATTAAATTGAAAGAAAGTGAAATCATGTCAATCAAGTGTAATGGTGTTAATTTAGTGATTTATTTTAAATAAATGGTAGTGTCTTTGGCATACCAACTAAGTTAACGTGTCCATTGTCACTCTATGGCTTTATTTATTTATCCATCATAAAGATCACAGAAATATTGGGTAAACTGAAAAAGAAAAGAATCCGTGAAATTACTATTCAATCTGAATAAGTAAATTAATTAAGGATAAAGAGGTCAGCTTAATACTGACCCCTGTTAAAATCCTTTAGTTACATCTGGGTGGCACTATATGTGTTTAAAGACACAATATATGGTCTCCCTCATGTTTCCTTCATCTGGTGGCCCGTAAGTTTATTAATTCATCTGGTGGCCTCGTACCGGCTTCTGAAAGTTTATTGATAAATCTGTGATCTCTCATGAACTGTAACGTCATGTTTGCATATTAGGATCCAAGTTTTAGACTCTAACAGATTAATTATTTTGGCTGGAAAAGTGTTCAGAACGATTGCAGGACTGCAGTTAATGACATTTGAAGCTGAAATTGTTATTTGTTCAACTTTTGAAACGCTATAAGTAGTTTGGTGGGGATCTGTCACGCTGTGTTGGAAGTGTCTGGTGGTTCTGATAAGGACCCGGTCCAGATTACGTTGTACACAAGCTGAGGCAATCTCACTGCAAAATGACCGCCGAGTCAAATTGCCTGAAAAGCTAATTTAACATCTACAAGATTGCTGTGCTGGTATTTTACATGTTAGAGCAGGTCAAAGAAGCATATTACTGTTAGAACGTTGTCGGATAGTGGTTCTGAAACCCGAGTTCTGCTCCTTTAAAGTGGACGGAACCGACCTTGAACGCGGCTCCGAAGAGAGTCCGTGTCGTGTTACAGTTGACGTGCTGGTTACTGAGCGTAGCTTAGTTGTGCCTGTTTTAAATGTGATTGCCATGTTTCAGAATTTTGGGAAGTTAATTTGAAGCGTTTGAGTTGATTACGAGTCTATAGAGTTGTGTTCTGTTGTGCTAAGCTAACGTTAAAGAACTACGTGTCCCACACGTTTTGTTTATGAGCTATGATTGGATGAAGAGGGCTGTGAGCTGTCAATCACTCTCGTTGCGAACGCTGATTCGCTGAATTGGGAACACACGCTGTTGCGAACAACCCACTTTGTCGTCATTTCCGGCATTGCATTGGTCGGAGGTAATAAAACTACATTCACCATGAATGCTTGGGAATGAACTACAAGCGCTGTGATTGATTGGTTGACGTCACGTATCTGAGTAGCGAGCTCCGCCTTGCTGGAAGCTGGTGACGCGCCACGCACGCTGCTGCGTCGGCCCGCCCCCTCTCTGTCTTCAGATTACGTGTCCCTCAACACAAGATGAACGGAGATTTCACTAAAAGTTTAAAAACTCAATTTAAGCCATCTAAACTGTCTAATCATACAGATTTGTCTCTGACAAGAACGCAGTTCGAGCGTTTATCACGTACAGGCTCCAACTCTTTCCAATGTTGATATTTTTACAGAGTTGTTAGATGCTACTCGCAAGCTAACGGCTAAGCTGTAAGGAGTCAACCAGGCCGTCTCTAGCGGCCGGAAGTAGAAAGACAAGGTCACCTCGTGATAAGTTTAAGACTTGAATCTGCCCCCTGTTGGTTAGAAGACGTTAACAGATGAATTTTCTCATAAAAAGTCAGCATTTTTATGGTGAATTACCAGCTTTTAAAATTGTTCTGTACACAAACAAAAACTCCTGTTTATTCTAAATACAAATTTTAGAATAACAGAGGTACAGACAAACAATTTATGCTCATTTTAAATACTGAAGAGATTTAAAATAACACTCAAAAAGCATTTTTTATTTGATTTTCAAATTAAAAAAAAAAAATGATGGAGAACAGAGCATTTCCACATTAAGCTCTTCACATCTCTGAATTTTAAACAGAATTGTTGTACATCTGTACACTTTTAGTTAAAAATTGCATTTTTAACGTTTTTCTGTGTAAAATTAATGACTCCAGTTTATTTTAAATGAAAAGTTTAAAATAACAAACGAAAGTACATTTTTCACTCCAAAGAAGCAAAGAAAGCAGACCAGATTTGAACATGTCACAAGACAACAAATTGATAAAAATCACTGATTTTTATTTGAAGGAACATCATTACTGTACTGTTATGCTGAGCGCACGAACACTCGTTTATTTTAAATAAAAAATTGTTTAAAATAACGAACAGAACGTCCTTTTTCACTCCTGATAACTGTCAAATGCAGTACAAAATCAGTTTCACTGAGACTGCAAGACATCTTTTTAAAGGCATGCTCAAGCAGCATCCTGTCACATTTTAGTGAAGTCATTGCATTTAAGTCAGCCCTCTTTTATAAGCGTTTGAGTAAGAAAAAACGGAAATCAGGCTGCTTGGGTTAGTTAGTAACTGTTGTTTGAACGTAAGTTCTATTTTAAAGTTAACACTGCAAGAGTGCATTTAACTTTTACAAAGTTCATTGAGGGTAAAAACCTGAAAAAAGGTACCTATGAATACTTATTACACAGTGAAACGCGTAAACCTCAGCTGATTAGTTTATTTGACTCAGTGCTACATTAAAAGTGAATATTTATTTGCAAACACTAACATGAGAACAATCTTTTGATTTTTTTCACACAAAATCAATACAATAATGGACGTTAAACAGGGTGAAACAAGTGAGAGGGTCCACTCCATCAGGGCCCCACAATGGCTTAGAACGAGCCGAGGTGGTGACTGCTCAGTTGACAGGTACGTGTGGCAAGAAGCAGGTGAACATCCTTTGACGTTTTACGACAGGTTTCTTAAAGCTCGTTTTGCCGACAAATATACACCAGGCATGGAAGAAGATGAGTACTGTAAGTGGTCTTTCTTCTTACATCTCGTCTATGAGATACGATTTCCGCTGCTCACCGTGGTTAATGCAAAAACGCAAACCATGGAAGAAATAAAACAGTGTGCTGTGAATGTCTTTGAAGCTAACATGCAAACCAAAACACCCTTACAGGTGTCCCCAGGTGAAGCGGTCAAATCCCACTCGCTGGAGCTGGAAGGGACAAGTTCATCAACTCCCTCTCCTAAAAAAGGCGAGAAGAAACATGTTTTTCAAACTAACAAACCACGACATGTTGATGCCCGCTGGAACTATGAACCGCAGTGGCTCAGACAAGACCCAGAGTACGGAAAACGATTTCAAAAGGGGGGCGCACGTCCTAGAGATAAGAAAGATGGTCACAAAAGTATACCATATCACAAAAGGGGGTCCGAACAGGAACCCCCAGTTCAAGGACAAGCCCCTCCTGCCCCTCGAACGGAACAGTCCGAGACCGGCAAAAAATCACAGAAGTTCCAGAAAAAAGGCAACATACCTCTAAGCTCTGAGGAGATAGTGGACATAAGTTGGTTGTTTGAAAACTTGAATGATACAGAGGATGACCGAACTGGTACAATGCGTGACATTGTCTTTGATAACTCAGCGCACACAAATAACCAGCTGCGCAAAGCAAAGATTGAATTGATACACCGTCGTCTCAAAGGCCCTCTGACCTCGGAAGAGGTAGAGGACATACGTCGATTGTTAAAAGAGTTGGATAATACTAGCAAGAATGAACAAGATTTTCAAACTGACATACAACGAAAAGTTGGTACCAGTTGGAACAGTGACTCAAAATGGTTTAAAGGGAGCCCCGCCCCTGAAGCACCTCAGATTGAAAAATCTGAGACAAGCAACGAACCACAAAAGGTAGGTGTTCACTCTCTAAGAGACCCACAATGGTTCAGATCGAACCAGGTGGGTGAAAACCAAGGTCCATCGGTGGGTGGACTTCAAAAGAAATTGAAGTATGAGGACCTATACTCATGTAACTATGCGTGGTCCCAACAGAAACTCCCGAGCCTTGGAACTGCACCTCCCGCGCCTCGAACAGAACAGTTCGAGACAGGCAAAGAGTCACGAATGTCCAGGAATGATGGCCCAACACCTCTATGCTCGGAAGAGACAGAGGAAGTAAGTAGTTTGTCAGTAGATTTGAATGTTACTGTGCTTGACCAACCTGATACAATGAGTGGCGTTATCATTGATAATGACACTATCAACATTGACCAACCTGGAGCGATGTGTAGCACTGTCTTTCACAAAGACTCAGAGCACACAAATAACTCAGCGCACACTACTACCAACATTGCCATGGATGTTGACAGCAAACCAATTGCTGACACACAACAACATCCTGAAGGTCATGATGCTGACAGCCAACAAGATGCTGACAGTAAGCAAGATTACACAGACAGAGTCACACGTGAACAGAAACGTGGGCCAAGACCTGTGAGGTTTCTGTGTAACTTTATACAAAGGGGGGTGGCTAAGAAAGCTTACCTGCCTATCACACTGGAAGGTGTCCTTGAGCGTGAAGCCCTCCTGGATGGTAGTGCTGATATAACCATTATGTCGGCCAAGCTGTTCGAGGAGCTGAGGACCGCCGCTAACGGTGTTGACAGGCAAATACCCTTTGAGAAATGTGCTATTGAGCTACAGGGTCTCGCAGAGACGAGAACAACCCTAACAGCTATGGCTATGGTTCACATGCAGATTGGCGAAATGACACTACGCCACCCGGTGTACGTGTCTAAACTTGACTCATTCCCATTTTTGGTTGGCCAAGATTTTATAAACCGCTTCGGCGCGATTATAGATTATGGTCAACAGAAAATGTGGAGCACAGTGAGAAAACCCCTGCCAATAAAAGTGCCTCCTAGTTGTGATACAGACTGCCTAACCGCAGGTACCGCAAAGGACACAAGGGACTGCTCATCCGAGGACGAGAGCCCGGTAAGTGAACCTTCAACTACAGGTGAGACAGAAGAGACCCAAAAGTTGGACCAAACTCTGGCCCAACAAGAGAACCTCCTCTGTGAGCTGACACATTCAGCACTCCCTGACCACTGCCTACCACAGGTAGTGAAAGGTGTTGAGATCCAAGGATCCCACACCGAAGACGCTGTACTGTCCTCTGGGACAGGTAATTCGGCAATCAACCAAGCTTTCGATGAAACCTTGGTTCAAGGGCATCTGAGTCCAGAAAATGACAGTCATCCAAACGCTGACAGTCACTTGGACATCATTGTTGCAGATTACGAGGACCCCTCATCAGACAAGAAGGGGGCAAACTCACATTACCTACCACAGGTAGAGAAAGGTGTGGAGATCCAAGGACCCCACACCGAGGTTGCTGTACTGTCCCCTGGGACAGGTAAATCGGCTATCAGCCAAGCTTTCGATGAAACCTTGGTTCAGGAACATTTGTGTCTAGAACTAGTCAGAAAT
>JBBPBX010006464.1:56263-68390 GCA_038048925.1 Garcialebias charrua | reverse complement strand
AGATAGATAGATAGACAGACAGACAGACAGACAGACAGACAGACAGACAGACAGACAGACAGACAGACAGACAGACAGACAGACAGACAGACAGACAGACAGACAGACAGACAGACAGATAGATAGATAGATAGATAGATAGATAGATAGATAGATAGATAGATAGATAGATAGATAGATAGATAGATAGATAGATAGATAGATAGATAGATAGATAGATAGATAGAAAGAAAAGACAGACAGACAAATAGATAGAAAAGACAGACAGACAAATAGATAGAAAATATTTCGCCATATGCCCTCTTCAAAATGGCGGCCGGCAAATGGCGAAATACTTTTTTAAATCCATTAGATTTGACCATTTGAACCGGTTAAGCTCAGAAAAACCTTGTGCTATAAAGTCAGCTAAGAAATATATTTTTTCTCAGCAAAGAAATAATTGTTTTTACCGTGTTTTCATGGAAAGTCCTTATCTTCTGTGGCCGTCGCGGCCGCCATTTTGAAGAGGGCAAATGGCGAAATACTTTTTAAAATCCAGACGCGTCGCGTAGGCCGCTGAGAAACATCCATAAGTTCACCCTCCATGTTAAAAACTCTTCGTCTGACTCTTCGAAAACAAGCAATAAGGCTGCAGAGTAACACACTGGCTGCTAACTGAGAGCGCTCGCTCTAGCAAAGAGACTGAGGGGACGCTTTTTTGTCACGGACCACATCCGGCGCTGACAGGATATGGTCTGTTAGCAGTCGTCCGGGCCTGTAAATACGTTTTTTCGTTTTTACTGATAGATAATTAGTTATTATCGGTACTGCATTTTAAATAAAAATAGCGCAAATCCGCTTATGAATTATAAAAGTTAGTCAAACCGCTGTTACACTGACAAAAACGTTAGGTCCGCTGTAAGCGGTTAGCGCATTAGCGCTACCTAGCGGTCATTTGCCCACCTTTGATTATGTATAACCCTTTCAATAAGTTATGTTATATTACTTTGCTGCAGTGTGACATTTTATCTGTGTTACGCATCTAGAGTTTTGAAACATTGTCGATGGACTTCCGACGAGGAATTTACACCCAGAGGGACTTACGGTCCGAGAGGAAGCCAGCTGCGTGAAGACACTCAGCTCCTGAGAATATGAAGACTCAAACCTGGGTTGATGCAGTCCAGCTGGACTTGTTCAGATTCTGGTTTTGTTACATAATGAGATTCAATGCTCACAGGGGGAGTTGATGAAAACAAACACAGGATCAATGTTCTCATAGTCACCATGTTTTCATGCAAACATTAAAATGATGATTGGATGAAGAGTGGTGCTGTTGCTTTGTCTTATTCTTCATGAACATGCAGTGAAATCAGTTTATATTTGAAAGAACACAGCAACAAAATCTTTTTGTTTTTTTATTGATTTAGTTTATTAAATAGCATGCTTGATAAAAATATGTATCCAATATTCTTTAGGAATACGAGACACACTGTAAACTGGCTCACGTCACTATACTGTATATAAATATATATATACTGTATGTATATACATACATTATATATATATATATATATATATATATATATATATATATATATATATATATATATATATATATATATATATATATATATATATCAGTGGCGGGCCGTGCATTTCACACCTAGGCCTTCAGTAGTGCTCCGTCTGAATCAATCCAAGCCTCAATAACTATTTTATGGCTATAAACTTCTACTACAGGTACAGCTGCGACACACATAAAAAAGCATCAAAAATAACCTGATAAAACTGCAATATTATTTAGGAATATAGCAACATTTTACTCACCAAAAATCCTGATTATTTGTTATTACACTGTCTTTAATATTATATTAATAATTGATAATAAATATTTAATATCCCCAGGTAATAATTTGAGGTCACAGCTTCTGTTATGATCTTGTCTGATATTAGACAGAGTTTTGTGTGAGACAATAAAAAGATGGCAAAAATGCTGAACAGGACACATTAATGTATTATAAAATTATAAAATGAATAAATAAAATAAAATAAAAATAAAAAATGTTAGTTGAACCTTTTAAATTTTGAGTTTTTTTAAACACAAAGACAACATATGAAAGGGGAAAAAAAACAAGCTATAAAATGAAAGGTAGCAGATGAAAAAAAATCATATTTGCTCCTTCTTAAAACAAAATAAATTCAAACAATCAATTCAAACAATAATTATCTATAAATAATATAACAAAACTCACCAGATTGTGTGGAACAAACTAGCAGTTATTTTGGGACATGCAGAAAGTTGTACCATGATGTGTCACAGCTGAATCAGGCCATTTTTCTTAACACATGAGCTTCTGCTTCGCGTTGTTTCCAGCAGCAAACACCGCGGTAAAGTTAGTTTGAAGTTGGACGGAGCAACGCAGCGCTGAAGACACGCTGACACGGAGCTTGAATATCCAACGTCCAACTTGAAATCTATGGAAGCGTTTGTGGGACGTATTTAAAACTAAAATGGTTTAGCAGGAATGCTTTTTCATTTCAAAGTCAAGCTGCCTTTTTTGAGTCATAAATAAAATTTAAAATGAATAAACCAAACTGCATTTTCATTTTCTTCTTCGAGACTGCTCAATTTGTAACTTAATTAAAATGATAAGTAAAATAACATTTAACATTTAATTTTCAATATATGTCTTTGTAAAAAGTGGCCAAAATTCATTTTGAAATGTCAATTTTGAAAATTAAAATGAAATAGCAGAAATGCTTTTTCATTTCAAAGTCAAGCTGCCTTTTTTGAGTCATAAATAAAATTAAGATTAAATCATTTTCATTTTCTTCTTCAACACTGCTAATGGTCATTGAGCTACAGAGAAAACTGCCTTTTCGTTTTCAGCCTCCCCCCTGCGCTTAAAATGTGACAATATTCAATCTGAAACGCAAACCTGTCAATTTTGAAAATTAAAATGAAATAGCAGAAATGCTTTTTCATTTCAAAGTCAAGCTGCCTTTTTTGAGTCATAAATAAAATTAAGATTAAATTATTTTCATTTTCTTCTTCAACACTGCTAATTGTCATTGAGCTACAGAGAAAACTGCCTTTTCCTTTTCAGCCTCCCCCCCGCGCTTAAAATGTGACAATATTCAATCTGAAACTCAAACCTGTCAATTTTGAAAATTAAAATGAAATAGCAGAAATGCTTTTTCATTTCAAAGTCAAGCTGCCTTTTTTGAGTCATGAATAAAATTAAGATTAAATCATTTTCATTTTCTTCTTCAACACTGCTAATTGTCATTGAGCTACAGAGAAAACTGCCTTTTCGTTTTCAGCCTCCCCCCCTACGCTTAAAATGTGACAATATTCAATCTCAAACGCAAACCAAGAGAGTGACGTAATGCGCTTGTCAGACAGCAGAGGGCTTGCGGAGTTTTAGACAGGAGGAGACAGTTTCCTCCTTCCGCTGAAAGACCTGCTGTGAACTCTTGTCACGGGCATTTTTATTTATATATTATTATTATTTCTATTTATTTACTACTGTAAATAGTTGAAGCATCGAGGTGTGAAGCTGTCATCTTCCCCCGCCAGCACCGCGCGCTGCTTCCACAGAGACGCGGATCATGTTGTCTCGGTCCCTGCAAGCAGGAGATGCTGGCGCCAGACCCGGCTGCAGAAACAATTCAATGGGGGGGCATTCTATTTTTTCAAGGGGGCATATTTTTTTCAACATTTTATTTGCTTCAAGTTGAACAGCGGCTCTGTGACCACTCCTGGAACTCGACCATTCCTTTGTTAGGTCTAATGCTCCTTTTTTCAGGCAGACAACTTTTACTCAAATGTGTTTACTGCAGTTAAAATGACACATTGGTTTTACTTTGTGTTAAATAAAAACTCTCAAAGATATATTCATTCCTTATTATTCTTATTTTGCTTAATGACATTTAACTCTGCATGTCATCCCTGAAATTCTGACACACAGAATCACAAGTCCAAGTGTGAACTGTGTCACAGAGTAAACACAATAAAAACATGTATTATCTGCAGTATTGTTCATTAAAATGGCTCAACACTATTAATGTATTACAGAACATATACATACAGTAGGCACATTTGATATTGTAGGCCAATGCACTAGTTAATACTTTCAGCAAGTGATTTTACTTTAATACTTTAAGTATTTTTTTAAAGCAAGTACTTATTTACTTTTACTTAAGTAAAAACATTAATATGGTACTTCTACTTTTACTAGAGTACATTTTGTCTGTTTATTTGTACTTTTACTTAAGTACAGTGTTTGAGTACTTTCTCCACCACAACACACCACAATTATGCAGACAGTATATCAAATAAACAAAATACTGTACATTTATTATCTGCACAGCCATAAGTTTATATTGGACTACTCATGTCACAGAAAGCACAGTGGTTCTTACCTTTAGAAGTTCTTTCTGGTCTTTTTATTTGCAACGCTTCTTGTTTTGTTGATACACGGACAATGGTGAGCGTGTGTTTCTGTTTGAAACAATTAGTTTGCACCCGCCCCCCTCGAACTGTAATTGGCTAGAATGTTGCCTCGGCTTCACTGATTGGTTGAATTGTATGACGGACAAACAAAGATAGGAAAAATAGAAAGATGTTCACTCGGAGATTAAAAACCAACAAACAAAAAACTTCCCGTCGTCCAGTCTGTCAGGGGGGGCACAGCTGACTCTGCGGGGGGGCAATGCACCTCAATGCCCGCCCATGCAGCCGGGCCTGGGTGGTGTTTCAAAGGTCTGGCGGTAGAGCGTTCCAGAGGTGAGGGTCAGAGCAGGTGAAGGCCCTGCTCCCCATGGTGGAGAGGCGGGCAGAGGGTACATGGAGATGTAGTGAAGAGGAGGATCTGAGAGAGTGTGATGGGATGGAGATTTGTAGGAGGTCAGATAGATAAGGAGGGGCAAGGTTGTGGATAGCTTTGAACGTGAGAAGTAGAATTTTGAAGATGATGCGTGATTTAACCGGAGCCAGTGGAGCTGCTGCAGGACAGGAGTGATGTGGTTATAGTAGGAGGTTTGAGTGATGACACGGGCAGCTGAGTTCTGGACCATCTGTAACTTGTGGAGAGATTTGTTAGGGAAGCCATAAGAAGGGAGTTGCAGTAGTCGATACACACAGCAGCTGTTTGTGTGTTTGAACAAAGTTTTTTTTCCTTCCTGTTTGATCAGATTATCTCAGATCATGTTTGACCTTCAAACCAATCATTTTCCTGTTTTTCTGCACAAACAGTAAACAATCATCTCTGGACAGCTGTTTAATGTCTTCGTGATCATAACTATAAGCTGTTTGTGTCTCAGAGAACTGCCTGGACGTCCACGTGCACACTCATCCGGACCGCGTGGCCCTGATCTGGGAGCGGGACGAGCCTGGTTCTGAGGTGAAGGTGTCCTACAGGTACAGAGGTCTGACCTGAGAACATGAAGATGAGCTGGTTTCTCTTCATGCTTCATTTTGTTCACCTTGGTGCCTTGTTCAGTTATCTGAATCATTGTTCTCCAAATCTGTACAGAACAAGAAGGTTTCAATCAATGATACTTTGAGACACACCAAAAACAGGTGGTGGTGTTGTGATTTATGAAAAAAACTAAGTTCCATTCAAAGTTGGTTTTGTTCAAGTTGAGACCAAACTGTTTAAATTTCTAGCAATGGATTTACAAACCTCAGTCTCTCACCACATGATAGTACTGTACCATAGTTTGCTGCCACAGAACTCCTGCAGTGACCAGTGAAGCTCTCCCTTCTTTGGTAACTCATTTCTGAACTGAATTCATTCATTCATTCAACCTTTATTTAGTCAGGTAAATCTCATTGAGCCTCGAGGGCTCATTTACGAAAGCGACCTGCTACAAACTAAAGAATGATGAACAGCAATGATACAAATACATTGAACAATAAACAAAAGAGAAGTAGCAAAAACTAGCGAACATTATAAGGTAGATGTACAAAATCAAAAACAGGAACAAATCTGCATTGGTTTTTGCCAGGATTCCAACAGATTCTGAAAATCATTTAGAGAATGCAATGAATGCAATGAAAGTTTGGCTGGTCTGAACTGGGATAGGTTGCAACCAGTTTCAGACTAATTTAAAGCTCAGTGGGACACTTTAAATTTGGTTAATTTAGTTGGTAGTCCTACGAGACCTAGCATCCAAAAATCATCACTGATTGACCTCATATTGACAAATGTTCCTCGGAAATATATTACTGCTTCTGTGTTTTCTGATGACCACTGTGTCATTGCTACAATGAAAAACACTGTATTATCATAAATATAAACCTGTATTACCATAAATACAAAACAGTATTATAAATACAAACATCCATCCATCCTCTTAACCCGCTTCTTCCTTTTGGGTCGTGGGGTCACTAGTGCCCATATCCAGCAGTCACTGTGAGAAAGGCAGGGTCCACTCTGGGCAGATCTCCAGTCCATCACAAGGACACAGAAAGACAAACAAGACAAACAACCATTCACTCTTTCACTCTCACCTAGAGACAATTTAGAGTTACAATCAGACTAGCATGCATTGTTGGTCTGTGGGAGGAAACTGGAGTACCGGTACCCGGGGAAAACCCACACATCTACAGAGAGAACATGCAAACTCCACCCAGAAAACTTCTATTTAAAGCAAATTCAGGGAAAGAGATCACAACGATGCTTGGTTTAAACCCTCCTATATGCTTTATCCAATACCAAGAATCCCTAACCTGTTGGTAGAGGGGGCCAGAACAATAGTTAAATCAGCAGAATCAGACACACAGTAAAGCTGTAACAAAACATTATATGCAATTTTATAAACACATTAATGACTATTCATTTGATTTAAAAACTATGCAAATCTATAAAAGTCTTTCTTTCATATTTCGACTCAAGTTTTAACACTTTTCTGAATTTTCATCCATGTTTTGGAGTGAGGTCTAAACTAGCCACTAGGGAGCACAAGCCAGTGTATCTCTTGTGCCGGTCCCAAGCCCAGGTAAATGGTGAGGGTTGTGTCAGGAATGGCATCCAATGTAAAACACTTGCCAAAACCATAATGCGAGTTAATCAAAGCGAAACCATACTGGATTAGTCGAGGCTCGGGTTAATAACGATCGCCACCAGTGCTTTTGAAAAACGGTGCCGGCAGAAATTGTGCTATTGTGTCAAAGACCACAAGAAGGGAAACTTGCCAGGAGACAGAGGGAGAAGAGGAAAGTCAAGAATGTAGGATTGACAGTTGCAACTCTAATGTAGGGACAATGACAGGCAAAGGTAGAGTGCTGGCTGACATGATGCAGAGAAGGAATGTAGATGTTTTATGTGTCCAAAAGACCAAGTGGAAGGGCAGCAAGGTTTGCAACATTGGAGCAGAGTTTCATCTGTTTTACCATGGTGTAGATAGAAAGAGAAATGGAGTAGGGGTGGTCCTGAAGGAGAAGTTGGCAAATAATGTAGTAGAGGTAAGGAGAGTGTCAGATAGGGTGATGTGCCTGAAGGTAGAAGTAGAAGGTCTGATGCTAAACATTAACAGTGGTTATGCTCCACAGGTTGGATATGATGTGGAGGAGAAATATACATTTTGGGAAGATCTGGATAAAGTGATGGAGAGCATTCCCAGGAAAGAAAGAGTGGTGATCGTAGCAGACCTGAATGGACATGTTGGTGAAGGAAACAGAGGGGATGAGGAAGTAATGGATAGGTTTGGTGTCAAGGAAATAAACCAGGAAGGACAGGTAGCAATTTTGCCAAGAGGATGGAATGGCTGTAGTCAGCACCTATTTCCAAAAGAGGGAGGAACATAGAATGACCTATAAGAGTGGATGAAGGAGTATGCAGGTCGTCTACATTCTGTGTAGAAGAGGAAACCTTAGGGAGATTGGGGACTGTAAGGATGTGGCAGGAGAGAGCGTGGCCAGGCAGTATAGGATGGTTATGTGTAGAATTACTGTTTTTATGAAGAAGAGAAAAAGAGTAAAATCAGAGAAGACCAAATGGTGAAAGCTAAAGAAGGAAGAATGTTGTGGTAAATTCAGAGAGGAGCTGTTAAAGGCTCTGTGTGGTAAGAAAGAGCTTCCAAATGACTGGGCTACTACAGCAACAGTAATTAGAGAAACGGGTAGGAAGGTACTTGGTGTATCATCTGGACTGAGAATGGATGATAAGGAAACCTGCTGGTGGAATAGTGAAGTGCAGAATGCCATTCAAAGAAAGAGGTTAGCCAAGAAGAAACATGACAGTGAGAGGACTGAAGAAAGGAGACAGGAATATAATGAGATGGGACATAGAGCAAAGAAGGATGTAGCTAAGGCAAAGCGGAAGGCGCATGATGAGTTGTGTAGGAGGCTGTACACTAAAGAGAGTGGGAAGGACTTGGCAATACAGAGGGATCAGGCTGGAAAGGATGTGCAGTAGGTTAAGCTTGTTAAAGATAAGAATGGTAATGTTCTAACAAGTGAGGAGAGTGTGACGGAAAGACTTTGGAACGAGTTACCTCTGCTTGTCAGGTAGGCCCCCTCCCTCTCGGTTTTCAAATCACGTTTAAATACTTACTACTATTCGATAGCTTTCAACACCAGATGATCTGTGTTTTTAACCTGTATGTTTCAGACAGGTTAGTCATTATCTTTATTATCTGTGATGTTTTTATGTATATATTCTGATTTAACTTCGTTTTGTATGTTGCTTTATGTGTTACCTGTTTTTCTGTTTGTACAGCACTTTGGTTGACCTTGTCGCTGTTTGAAGTGCTCTATAAATAAAATGGGATGGTATGGTATGAATGGAAGGAGTACTTTGAGGAGCTAATGAATGAAGAGAATGAAAGTGAAAGAAGAGTAGAGGTCATAGAAACTGTGGACCAGGAAGTGGGAAAGATTAGTGAGGGTGAAGTCCAGAAAGCTCTGAAAAGAATGAAGATGGGGAAGGCAGTAGGACCTGATGACATACCAGTGGAGGTTTGGAAATGTCTTGGAGAGATGGCAGTGAGGTTTTTGATGCAAATATTCAATGGCATATTTGAGGGTGAGAAAATGCCTGATGAATGGAGGAGAAATGTGCTGGTGCCCATTTTTAAGAACAAGGGTGATGTACATAATATAGCAACTGCAGGGGTATTAAATTAACACGACGAAGATCTGGGAGAGAGTTGTGGAAGCAAGAAATAGATGAGGCATGACTATTTGTGGGCAGCAGTACGGTTTCATGCCAAGAAAGAGTTCCACAGATGCCATTATTGCTTTGTGAATGCTGATGGAGAAGTACAAAGAAGGGCAGAAAGAACTCCATTGTGTCTGTGGATTTAGAAAAAGCATATGACAGGGTGCCAAGGGAAGAGGTGTGGTATTGCATGAGGAAATCTGGAGTGGCAGAGAAGCATGTTATACTAGTACAGGACATGTATGAGGACAGCAGGACAGTGGTGAGATGTGCTGTAGGAATGACAGATAGCTTCAAGGCAGAGGTGGGGTTGCATCAACGATTGGCTCTGAGCCCATTCTTGTTTGCTCTTGTGATAGACAGACTAAAAGATAAATGGTAAATGAATTGTACTTATATAACGCCTTTCTTTCTTATTGAGATACTCAAAGCACTTTACACTACAATCTGTGACCTCATTTACCCATTCATACAGCACTCTACTAGATCTCTACAACGCTAATTGAACAAATCATTCTAAAGAGATTAATCAGTGCTTTATCACATTCATACACCAATGGTACACACAACGGAGGCAACAAGTGGTTCAATGTCTTGTCCAGGGACACTTCGGCATGTGACTGTTACTGGATTCGAACCCTCAACTCTTGCAATAGAGGACGACTGCTCTAACCACTCAGCCACAGCTGCCCCCCTAACAGCTGAGATCAGGCAGGAATCCTCAGGACTATTATGTTTGCAGATGACATTGTGATCTGTGGTGAGAACAGGGAACAGGTGGAAGAGAACTTGGAGAGGTGGAGGTATGTGCTTGAAAGAAGAGAAATGAAAGTCAGCCATATTAAGAGAGAGTCTATGTGTGTGTGAATGAGAGGAAACAGGTGGCTACAAGGCTACAGGGAGCAGAGGTCACAAAGGTGCAGGACTTCAAGTACTTGGGGTCCACTATCCAGGAAAATGGGGAGTGTGGTAAAGAGGTGAAAACGAGAGTCCAGGCAGGATGGAGTGAATGGAGAAAAGTTTCAGGAGTGATTTGTGACAAAGGGGTGTCAACAAAGGTCAAAGTGGCGTAGTGGTAATGGCAGTCGTCCCCCGATCGGAAGGTTGGCGGTTCGAATCACGGTTCCCCACACCATGTGTCGTTGTGTCCTTGGGCAAGACACTTAACCCCGAGTTGCTCCCGGTAGGACTGGAAAGCACCTTGCATGGTAGTCTGCCGCTACCGGTGTATGAATGTGTGTAGCATTCAATGTGTGTAGCGCTTTGAGATTTTCACTAATGAAAAGCGCGTTATAAATTGAATTCATTATTATTATTATTATTAAAGTAAAAGCTTACAAGACAGTGGTGAAATCCAGCTGTATTGCAAAGTCTGGAAAGAGTGGCATTGACAAAAAGACAGGAGAAAGAACTGGAAGTGGCAGAACCACGCCTGTCTACCAGTCTCATGACACGGCCCCTGATGTCCACACAATGTTGCAAAGGCGTGTCACCTAAGCCAGCCCTGCAATATCCAGAGCCTTGAAGAACTCAGGTCGGATCTTATCCACCCACCAGAGCCCTGCTGCCATGAAGCATTTTAACTAACTCAGTGACCTCAGCCAAGGTTATGGATGGACAAACCCCAAAGTCCCCTACACAACTTTCTCCATGGAAGTCATGTTGGTGGTATTGAGAATGTCCAGGAAGTATTTCTTTCACTGCCCGATGACATCACTGGTTGAGATCAACAGCACTCCACCTCCATTGTGTTAGTAACATGTTGCCTTCCTCGCCACAGCTGCCCGACGAGCAGAGCCAACCAAGAGGCTCTATTCAAGGCCTCAATGAACTCCTCCTACATCCAAATGTTTGCCTCACCAACAGCCAGGGCAGTAGCTGTAGGGATATCGGTGGGCTACCAATACCCCTCAGTTGCCTCCGGATTACTACCAGCCACCAAGGCCTGATAGGACTCCTTCTTCAGCTTGACAGCCTCCCTAACCCGGAATGTCCACTACAGAGTTCAAACATGGTGTTTGTGATGGACAAATTGTGACTAGCACAGAAGTCCAACAACAGAACACTGGTTTGGTTCAGATCAGACCGGTCGTTCCTCCAAATCACACCCCTCCAGGTCACACTGTTGCTACACACATGGGCATTGAAACCTCCAAACAGAATAAAGGAGTCCCCAGCTGGAGCACATTAGCCAAGATGGTGTAGTGGTTAGGGCGTTTGACTTGGGACCCGAAGGACGCGGGTTCGCGTCCCGGCCACTACACATCTTGGGGTGTCTATGAGTGCACACCTATTTCTCCAGCTCCCCGAGCGCCTTCTATGGCTGCTCACTGCACCGCCTGGTAGGTGGTTGGGTTAAATGCAGAGACGAATTTCGTCTGTGTATGGGAAACATACGCAGATGACAAGATTAGACAATTATTATTATTATTATTATTATTACAGCACCTATGTTAAGGACTCCCAAGAAGGATGAGTACCTGTACTTAGAACTGCTGTTTGGCATGTAGGCACAGATAACAGTCAGAGCCTTTTCCCCCACCTGTAGGTGTAGGGAAGCCACTGTATCCTCTCAACTACTGGAGAAAACTCCAACACACAGACTTGGTGCCTGTGTGTTGGAGTAGGGAGTAGCAGTAGGGATATGAGTAGATCCAAACCAACTTGGCACCTCTCACCATGGGCAGCTCCAGAGTGGAGTACAGTATAGTCCAGATGCTGGACTCCAGCCCATTTCAAGAGACTGGTTCTGTAGCCCAAACTGAGTCGAGGTGACCCCAACTATATGTATTTACCTCTCAACCTCACAAGCTCGGGCTCCTTCCCCACCAGAGAGGTGATGTCACGTTCCATGTCTCCAAAGGCAGCTTTAGTAAGACAGGGTCAGAGCGCAAATGATGATCTCTCCCTCATGGCACTTAAAACACAAACACACATACATACATACATACATACATACATACATACATACATATACTATA
>JBBPBX010006464.1:37499-56173 GCA_038048925.1 Garcialebias charrua | reverse complement strand
ATATATTTACCTTTTGGCTGTTCCCTTCTTCAGGGGTTGTCACAGCAAAATAAGTTGCACAAACACTTGGCAATTGTTTTTACATCGGATGTCCTTCCTGACGCAACCGCAAACCACCGAGCTACCACAGCCCTCTCTGTGGAGCAGAAAGCTGCTATCTAGGGTGCACAGGGGAGCAGATAGTGAGATTTAAGGCCCTTACTCAAAGGCCCAGAGTGGCACAAATGAGGGTGGAGGAAGGTGTGGGTGCTTCACCTATCTCACCCACATGTTGATGTTGTTGGTACCAGGAATTGAAATGGCAATTTTCCGATCACAGGCCCACCTTCTTTAACCTCTGCACCACCACTCCCATGGCACTTAAAACATGTATACAATATAAAGGAAAAACTTTCTAACTAAAGTTTCAGGCCATCTTTTCTCAGCCTGTCTACAGTTTGTCTTTTCAAGTTAAACTCTGGTTTTAATTTGTTATAAACTGTGTTTGCCTGGTTGGAGATGTGTGCTCATCACCATCAT
The DNA here is from genome assembly GCA_038048925.1 of Garcialebias charrua. Taxonomy (NCBI): domain Eukaryota; kingdom Metazoa; phylum Chordata; class Actinopteri; order Cyprinodontiformes; family Rivulidae; genus Garcialebias; species Garcialebias charrua. The sequence continues at coordinate 55,654 of JBBPBX010006464.1, read as the reverse complement.
GTCCGTCCATCAGGGAGCTGCTGGAGACCACCTGCCGCCTAGCAAACACCCTGAAGAGCCATGGGATCCACAAAGGAGACAGACTGGCCATCTACATGTCAGTGTCGCCACTGGCTGTGGCTGCCATGTTGGCATGTGCTCGAATTGGTGCCATACACACGGTGGTGTTTGCCGGATTCAGCTCAGATGCTCTGGCAGGACGGATCCAGGATGGTGAGTGGTCCTCCAGTTTCTCATTAACAAGTTTCCATCAGGTATCATCACTGGGTAGAAGGTGTTGCAGAACCAATAAATCAGCTCTACAACACAACACAACCACTTCTTAGGTGACAAAGATGAAGCTTTGACTTTAACACAGTAACATAACCATCAGCTTTAGAACAGACGTTTCTTTTAAGCAGAAAATTTCAAATTTTGTTTTATTTCCATCAAGATTCTACAGAGATCCTCAGAATCATTTTTATTTCCATCAAGATTCTACAGAGATCCTCAGAATCATCAGAGATCCAGAGGTTTAAACCCAAAACGAAGAACCTCTGAAAATAACAGCATGCTGTTAAAATAATCATTTTTGTAACCTTAGAATATTTCAAAAGGTTTTAAGAAAGAGGAGATCAGAGGAAACTCTTGACAGTCTTTCTGTTGAAGATACCTTAAGTCTGATCTGGAGCCAGCTGGTTTTAGACTCTGAACCATGGAGGAGGCTGACTAAAACAGACTCTGGAGGATCTTCAGGTAAAGCTTCATAAAAACATGACTTTACTAAGAAACATCCATCCATTATCTTTACCTGCTTCTTGCTATTTGAGTCACGGGGGTCACTGTGCGAGAGGCGGGTGACACCCTGGACAGGTCTCCAACCCATCACAGGGCCAAATGTTTAATTATTTTTTTATTTAATTTTTTTTTTTTTACGTAAAGCAAACCTTTTCCAAAATATTTTCTCATTTTCAGCTTATTGAGTTGGAGATACAGAATCTATGAAGACTGTTTTATTTATCATATCTGGTTTTAAACTGGTATTTTAACTGATGTGGTAAATAAGTCAGAGTTCATCAGGCATACCATGTCAGGTTTGGTTTGAGGCAGGAACCCAGAACGCAGACTCAACTCAAGGAGCTCAATTTCAAAATGTATTTATTTATTATGAAAAGGCAAAAACAAAATGCTGATAAGGCAACAAAAACTTACAGAAAACTCAAGAGACACAGTCAACATACAGACTGTGGCATAAAACCAACAATGCACCGCTGAGGTGAAGATGAAAGGACCTGAGTATAAAGACTAAGGAGTGGGAGATGGACTGCAGGTGAGACTTAAGGCTCCCACAGACTCGGGTGGACCTCAGTCTGCGGAGGTCTGCGTGTACCAGAATAGACTCGAAGCAGACGCCCGCAAGGTATGTCTGTGCAAAGATCAATTTTTATGACCACATACACGTACTTCATGTCGCACAATAAACTGTACGGTGACGGACTGTTTTGTATGCAACTCCAATGTATTAAATTCCCCTTCTTCATCCCTGGTCTGGTTTAATGGCCTTTTCTTTTTTTGTTATTGTTGGTTTTTTTTGCCAAGAGGCAAGCAATCTCTTCCTGCTTGTCCATTGACGCCATGACTGAAATTGTGAGAAATGAAGGAATTTGTCACGAGAGAATTAAAATTAGGTCCAGCGTGGCTGCGGGAGGGTCTGGAGATGTGTGGGCTGCAGGGCCAGCGCTCCTTGTTTTTTTTAAAGTTTTTTTTAAACAACATATAAACACAGAACACCGCTGGTAGATGTGACTGCTGTTCTGTTGCTGGGTGGAATGCTGTATATGTATTTCAGGAATGATGGAATCAGAACAATTAGACATTTTAAATAGAAATGAGTTACCAGAAAGAGTGGTACTAGAACTTCAAATGTTCCAGGTTCCAGGTTCCAGGCTGACATCTTCACCACCTCACTTGCACTGGAGTCAGTTCCCACCTGCCTGAAGACCGCCACCATCATCCCAGTCCCAAAAAGCTCCACAGTGACTGGTCTGAATGACTACAGACCGGTGGCTCTCACCCCGATAGTCGCTAAATGTTTTGAGAAACTGGTCATGTCCCACATCAAGACAGCCGTCAACATCAACGAGGACCCTCATCAATATGCATACCGTGAGAACCGATCAACAGAGGACGCCATCTCCTCCGTGGTCCACACTGCTCTCACCCACCTGGATCAGAAGGACTCATACGTGCGTCTGCTCTTTGTGGACTTCACATCTGCCTTCAACACCATGATCCCCCAAACTCTGATAGACAAACTATCCACACTTGGACTAAGCCCCTCTATTTGTAACTGGGTCTTAGACTTCTTAACAGACAGACCACAGTCCGTGAAGATCCACAACTTCTCCTCCTCCACCATCACCCTCAGCACTGGCTCTCCTCAGGGATGTGTGCTGAGCCCTCTTCTGTTCACTCTGCTCACATATGATTGTACAGCCACACATCCAGGCTGTCATATTGTTAAGTTTGCAGATGATACAGCTGTGGTGGGATGCATCACAGATAATGATGAATCCAGCTACAGACAGGAGGTGGAACATCTGGAGAGCTGGTGCAAAGAGAACAACCTTCACATGAATGTGAAGAAGACGAAGGAGATGATTGTGGACTTCAGAAGGAACAAACACACCCACACCCCACTGTATATAGGTGGATCTGCGGTGGAGGTGGTCTCCAGCTACAAATACCTGGGTGTACACTTGAATGATAACCTCAGCTGGAGCAATAACACCACCAGCCTGATCAAGAAAGGTCATCAGAGACTCTACTTCCTCAGACGGCTGAGACGAGCCGGTCTGAGAAGCCCAGTCCTCACCTCGTTCTACAGGTGTGCAGTGGAGAGCGTCCTGTGCTCCAGCATCAACGTGTGGCATGGAGGCTGCACAGTTGCAGAGAGAAAAGCTCTGCAGAGAGTGGTGAAGGCTGCACAGAAGTCTGTGGGAGTCAGTCTCCCCACCATCACAGACATTTACACCTCCAGATGCAGAAAAAGAGCCACCTGCATCATGAAAGACCTCACTCACCCAGCACACTCACTCTTTGCACCACTCCCCTCGGGACGGAGGTTGAGGAGCATCAAATGTAGAACCACTAGACTGAGGAACAGCTTCTACCCTGAGGCTGTCAGACTCATGAATAAATAAATAATAAGAATAAACACTGCAAAATGTCACATCATGCTGATACTGATCTGTTTCTTGTTGCTGCGTTCATCTGTGACCATCTGCTCATGTTCGTGCTGCTGTTTATAATGATGTTTTTCTACTACATTAGGGCTTAGTGTATTACTAGCTGATGTCTCTCTTAGTTAATCCTAGATGTTATTATTGTTTTTCTCTTGCATTTGTTGTTGGATGTAACTGGGACCCTGTGTACATAATCTCGTTTTCAACACATGTACTACATGCGGTGCAAATGACAATAAATTCTCTCTGACTCTGACTCTGACTCTGACTTATGGTCTGATCAACAGAACAAATCCTTGAGTGGATCATCTTCCCTCTGACTGCATCTTTAAGATGTTTGTTTAGTGTCTGGAGTCTGATTTTATCACCAAGTGTTCTCACAGCTTTATAGCATTTTACCAGGTCCACAGTCCAAATACTAAAACCAGCCTGGAATACAAACAATAAAACTGCAGGTTTCTGATGTGACGGCAGGAACACTGAAGTTCAGTTACATATTAATGAGTCTTCATTCAAGTCATTTTACATAAGAAAAACAGAAACGCTGAATGTTGTTGATGTTTGGGTAGATTATATAAAATAAAATAAATTTAGTTATAAAGTTATAAAGATATTAAACCACCATAAACACAAACCAGTGGAGCCCTGGTAAATGGTAAGGGTTGTGTTAGGAAGGGCATCCAGCATAAAACAACATGCAAGTTCATGCAAACAATGTCAGATCTGAACGGTTGAGGCCCGGGTTAACAACGATCGCCACCAATGCTGTTGACAAACAGGGTGCCAGTGGAAATTGTGCTACTGTTAGTTGAAGACCACGAGGAGGGAAACCTGTCAGGTGACAGAGAGAGAAGAGGAAAGTCGAGTGTACTGGGGTTGGGAACTCTAAATGTGGAGACAATGACAGGCGAAGGTAAACTGCTGGCATGATGCAAAGAAAGAAGATAGAAGGATGTTAGAAGTGCAGCTACCAGGAAAAAGAGATATATGGATGCATATGGATGCAGCTAGAGAGGAGATGGAGGCAGTTGGAGTGAGAAAAGACAACACAGAGGACACAGTGAGTTTGAGGAGGATGACTTGTTGTCTGTTGAGACTCCTGAAGAAGGAACAGCCAAAAGAAGAAGAATGGCTATTTTATTACATTTACTGCACTGTATTTCTATTTTAATGTTCATACTGTTCATACTGGGAGTGATTGGTATTCCAGTGGAACAAAAAAAATAAGAGAACCGAGTTTGAAGCCCTGAGGAACTCCACGTCCCATTTTAATATCGTTTCTACAAGATCCAGCATACTGTCCTCCGTGTGTTTTATTCCAGCTCAGTGCAAAGCTGTTATCACCTGTAATCAAGGTGTGAGAGGAGGCCGACTCATTGAGCTCAAAGCCACAGTGGACGTTGCAGTGAAAAACTGTCCTTCCGTCCAACATGTCTTTGTCTCTCAGAGAACTGAAAACCCTACAGTGATGGGAAAACTGGACATTCCTTTGGAGGAGGTGGGTCACATGCTCAGTATCACACAATACAAATGTTTAACATATGTAACCAACACACCTGGTCCTGATTAATAACTCACTGGTACTTTTAAAACCACATCTTCCTGGTTGTCCCTCAGGTGATGTCCTCTGAGTCTGCCGTTTGTCCCCCAGAGTCTCTGGACAGCGAGGACCTTCTCTTTCTGCTCTATACATCAGGAAGCACAGGAAAACCTAAAGGACTTGTCCACACTCAGGCTGGTTACCTGCTCTACTCCTCTATGACTCACCAGGTATTCCACCATGACTCAGCAAGTATTCCTTTATGACTCAGCAGTTATGGACCTTACCAAGCTCCGCCCTCAGGGCCGCGTTTCATTGGCTAATGCCCATAACACGTCACAGCGCAGCTTCCACGTGCGTGCCGGTCTCACAAAACAAACGCTACGGTAGCGTTTGTGAGACCGGCACCACATGCTACTTACATTGCTAGCTAGCATACGTGCAGAATTTTTTTGCGTCAGGGCTGGAAAAATGGTCCTCCACCGTCAGTGGGGTATCTGTACAGGAGATGTCAGGTACCCTGACCGTATTTGTGGAAGTAAAATTCACCGTTTCCCTATATGTGAAACTGAATGCCTTGCTTGGATCAAAGCTTGTGCACGACCACAAAACTGAACAATTATTTCTTTCACCAGCAGAGAAGGGTTGACCTGCTTTTGAAACCTGCTAGTTAACAACACGCGGTCACGATGAGAGAAAGCCACAGTTCACTGAACGTCCTGGAAGTTGGGAAGAAACAGCTCTGCTAACTCCACATGAGCTAGCTAACACAACGAGCTCTACTGTCGATTTCACCTAAAACTGCACAAAATCGTGACACGAAGGCTGGATTTTAACTAACACACCGAACGGCTGAGCTCGTTAGCCCTCACAAAAGTCGCTGTCGGCGTGTTTAGCAGCTAAAGCAGCAACGGCTAACCAACCACTTAAGGAATGAATGGAGATTACAGTTAGCATTAGCTTTGCGACCAAGGCACACTCAAAGTTTTGCCAACAACAGAAATCACTGATTTCAAAAGTAACCCTCAAAACCATGAATGCCTGACTTACCCAGCCTTGCAGAACAATAGGCATCAGTGATCCTGTCCACAGCTGTAATAATGCTGAGCGAGCGTGTGAGGAGCTGATGTTTTCCTCATCAGACAGACGCATTTAGCTGTGGAGGCACCGCGTGGCTCAAACAACTTGATAACGTCCAAAAAAAAATAACATGAACTTGTTGGTTCCCCTGTCCATTGTCATGGCTGATTGGAATCTGGCAGAAATAATACACTATTCGACTCAGAAATACCCTGCAGAGTCAGTCGACGCCATGTTTTGAGATGCTGCACTTGGGAGACATGGAGCCGGTCGGAGCTTAGGGGGCGTTTCTGGGCGGAGCTTGGTAAGGTCCATTCCTCAGTGACTCGCCAGGTATTCCTCCATGACTCAGTAGTTATTCCTCCATGACTCAGTAGTAATTCCTCCATGACTCAGCAGTAATGCCCCCATGACTCAGCAGTAATCCCCCCACGACTCAGCAGGTACACTGCCTGGCCAAAAAAAACAGTCGCCCCCTGGATTTAACTAAGCAAATAGGTAGGAGCCTCCTATTGGATAATTATTGCATGGGCGATTATCTTTCAGCTGGCAACAAGTTATTTAACTCCAACTGGTGCAATGAGTTGCGTCTCATTTCTTAAACAACCATGTCGGAAAACACATCACATGGTCGTGGAAAAGATGTCAGTCTGTTTGAGAAGGGTCAGATCATTGGCATCAAGCAGAGAAAACATCTTAGTAGATTGCAGAAACAACTAAAACAGTGGTGGGCAACGCTAATTAAAAAATTGGTTCCACAATTTCTAAAACGCTTATTAATTTTTTTAGGTCCACAATTTCAAAAGCACAAATGTCTTATGAAAATTAGGGGAAGCTAATCTAATCCGCTATTTATATATTTATATATTATATATATATATATATATATATATATATATATATATATATATATATATATATATATATATATATATATATATATATATATATATATTTATATATAATAGCCGGCAGCGTTATGCAAAATTTGCACTACACTGCCAACTGAAAAGTAACAAAAATGATCCTAAAAGGATGAAATTACAAAAATCAAAGGATTTATTTAATACTTTACGTACATATATTCTATTCGGCCACGAAATTAACAAAAAATAGAATGAACTTTTAATCCCTAAAACCACTTTTAAATCTCAAATACACGGGTGTGTCGCCACCGCATTTATACATAAAAGTAACCCAAATACATAAAACTAACGACTCACCGTCGAATGGTCGACACAAAACACACAATAAAATCCTCCGGCCACGTTAATTTGGCTTGAAACAGCGGGGTTCTCTGCGGATTTATCCATTAGTAACCCAGCACAACCAACCAGCTGGACACAGAGTTAGCGTCTATAGGTAGTCAACAGATTTAATGAAAAGTAACTAAAATACATAAAAATAACGACTCACCGTCAAATGGTCGACACAAAACACACAATAAAATCCTCCGGCCGCGTTAATTTGGCTTGAAACAGCGGGGTTCTCTGCGGATTTATGAAGAGACCGAGCGCAGCCAGCTAGCCACAGAATTAGCCCCTGAGTTCACCTCTGACCCGGAAGATGTCAAGATGGAATAGTCCATTTTTAGTAGGGGGATAAAGAAATCGACCGTTTTTTTATTGCGTATTTAATGATCGTTTTCATCGTAACTATAATTATTTTTATGTTAAATGTACATTAACAAGCAGGATCAATGTTAGGGATGTAGGTGACTGGCCGGGGCGCGGCGGGGCCGGGGCCCCATGCTGATGGGATCCCCAGGCAACGGCATCATTTACCTACATGGTAGATCCGAGTCTGTTCTCCCCTCTGCTCCCCCTCACACCCTCCCTCCTCTCTGCTCTTTACGGTGGGGAAAAAGGTAAAACAAGCAGCATAAGAGCTTGTAAATAAGTTTATTGGTTTTTACTGATAGATAATTAGTTATTAGCGGTACTGCATTTTAAATAAAAATAGCACAAATCCGCTTATGAATTATAAAAGTTAGTCAATCCACAAAAACGCTGACAAAAAGTTTAGGTCCACTGTAAGCGAATTAGCGCTTTAGCGCTATCTAGCATTCATGTGCCCACCACTGTGTCCAACACATTATTAAAAACAGGAAGGATAGTGGGGACCCATCGTCTTCGAGGAAGAAATGTGGCCGGAAAAAAATCCTGAATAATTGTGATCAGCGATCACTTAAATGTTTGGAGAAATCAAATCGAAGAAAACAACTGTAGCACTCAGGGTTATGTTTAATAGTGAAAGTAAGAGCATTTCCACACGCACAATGTGAAGGGGACTCTAGGGATTGGGACTGAACAGCTGTGTAGCCTTAAGAAAACCACTAATCAGTGAGGCTAACTGGAAAAAAACGGCTTCAATTTGCTAGGGAGCATAAAGATTGGACTCTGGAGCAATGGAAGAAGGTCATGTGGTCTGATGAGTCCAGACTTATCCTGTTCCAGAGTGATGGGTGCATCAGGGTAAGAAGAGAGGCAGGTGAAGTGATGTACCCATCATGCCTAGTGCCTAGTCATCAATGCAAGATATTGGTGAAAATATAATGCAACACTGGATGGAAATAGATCTTGTGACATTGCAGAATTGAAACAATGCCACATTGAATGCATGATGTAATCAAAGCTAAAGGTGGTCCAACGAAATATTAGTGTGTAACCTTTTTTTGGGGGGCAACTTTTTTTGACCAGGCAGTGTATTTCTCCATGTCTCAGTGGGTATGTCTCCACGAGTCAGCAGGTGTTCCTTCATGAGTCAGTAGTTATTCCTCCATGATTCAACAGTAATTCCTCCATGACTAAGCAGGTATTTCAGAACCAAACATTGGACTGTTCTGAAGAGTCCTTCTAAGCCCTGATCTAAATTCTGTTGAACCTCTGAGGAAGGAGCTGAAACATCTGGAGAAGGAACCCTTTAAACCTGAGACAGCTTGGAAAGGTATTCAAGAAAAGGGGACCAGAACACCTGTGGACAGGTGCAGAAGTCTTTGAGTCACAGAGACCACTGACTGCAGCAATCATTTTTAAGGTTGTTCAACAAATCATGAAGTTCTGGTTCCATCCTTTCATACTAATTTTATCCAATTGTTTGTTTTAAATAGTTCTGTTGAATCAAAACATGAATGAGTTAATGAGTAATTTTATTAAGTGGATTTTTAATCAATTCTAACTTTTGTCAGTTATGAGATGTTTCAGGACGTTTGTGAGGTTTTCTTTCTTTACTGAAAGGTGCAGGCAGATTTGTTTGTGTTTGTATATTTATTGTTATTGTTTATTTTTGTTTATTATTTTCCTCAACATGTTGCTGGTTGGCAGTAATGTTCAGGTAGGGTCTACTGATAAAAGGAACATCCTCATGAAGAGCAGAACCGAAGGTTCTCCAGCAGAACTTTGTCCAAAGCATCACCTGCCCCTACTATCCTACCTTCTTCCCATAATGCACCTGAGGACACGATGTCCCCAAATAAGGACATAATCCTGATGCATGGTGGTCATCAGACCAAACCGCCTTTGTCCTTTGCTTCCTGGTCCATTTCGGATGTGTCCCCTGTAGGACCCGTCTGTAGCTACAGACCCAAACACAACTAACTGGGATGTTCTGTGGGTTTTGGTAGAGCTCCGGCAGCTTTTCTGTAGGACTGGAAAGCACCTTGCATGGTAGTCTGCCGCTACCGGAGTATGAATGTGTGTAGCATTCAATGTGTGTAGCGCTTTGAGATTTTCACTAATGAAAAGCGCGTTATAAATTGAATTCATTATTATTATCATTATTCTGTTGGATTCGAGGAGTGTAGGTGGACTCTGGAGCCCGGATCAGAGATCTGTGGTCCTCCATTCACCGGTCTCTGGTTCTCTGATGTTCCTGCTCTGCACCAGCTCTGGGAGGTTCTGACCCCTGCAGACCACAGAGCTCTAATCGTCCTCGATGAGTGGAACCAGGGAGCCTCTGAATGACTTGTGTGTCTTTGTTAAGCTGATTCTAATGACAAATTGGAAACGTTACACAACATCTGCCTGACAGCTGTCAGTCAGCAGCTAAGACCTCTGCTGGTGTTGGTGGTGATAAACCACCCAGAGCCAACGCTCTGGACCCTCGTCCTTTTACATCAGAGCCTTTTCACATCTAACAGTCCCAGAACTTTCAGGGACAAACATTTGATCCTAAAGTGTAACATGTGAAGTTGCTCTAAGTCAACAACAACAACAACAACAACAACAACAACAACAACAACAACAACAACAACAACATTGAGTCATGTAAATAACTCATCACAGAGCAGCTCCAATTCCTGCTACTGTGCTTGTTGTTGTTAATGCTGTTTGTTGTTGTTGTTAATGCTGTTTGTTGTTGTTGTTAATGCTGTTTGTTGTTGTTGTTAATGCTGTTTGTTGTTGTTGTTAATGCTGTTTGTTGTTGTTTGTATTGTTGTTGTTTGTATTGTTGTTTGTTGTTGTTTGCAGTATGTGTTTGATTACCGGGACGGTGACGTGTTCGGCTGTGTGGCTGACATCGGCTGGATTACGGGTCACAGCTATGTGGTGTATGGCCCGTTATGTAACGGTGCCACAACAGTTCTGTTCGAGAGCACACCGGTATATCCAAACCCAGGTGAGGGTGACAGACACACACACACACCTGTAGGACAGCCGATTCAAACTTGTGCTGAAACTCACCTGTGGATCCAGGAAGTCCAGTGAACTCTGAGTTAACTCCAAGCAGGAGGACAAACTGAACGATGAGCTCCACAAACACTGACCGAGGTTTGCTAACCATCCGTACGAGCGTGCGCGTGTGCAGAATGAAACCGTCAGGGACACACTCTGCTACCATGGCAACAGCGCATCACTGATGATGGTTTTGTTCTGCACACATGCATGCTCTTACCTGATGGTTACTAAACTGAGCTGTGTCAGCTGGTTCTGTGGGTCCATGTGGTTCTGGGTTCTGAACAGTGGCGGCCCGTGAAATGTCCACCGGGGGGGCTATTTCTCAAAACTGTAAAAAAAACGTTCCAAGTTCAAATCTGTTTATTTATCAAATGCAGATTAATACAAGGTCAGCAGAACAATTAAATGCTCAGGATGAGAAGAACCAATTTGACTCACTAAAACAACAAAGAACAAACAAAAAATATATAAATAAATAAATTATATATAAATTATAGTAATACAAGTTCATAATATAAATAGAATCAAGCTCTTTTTTTTTGAGTACCGGTTCTCTTAAATATTCCTAATTTTAAAGGTCCTAATGCACCTTAGCATATATAGCATTTCACCATATAAATGTACCTTAAATGTTTCAATGTTAATAAGAGCTAGTTACTTGCAAGAGGCTTTGTTTTCATTCTCCAGATCAATACAGTGTTAAGAAATAGTAAAACACCACCAGTGACATTTAGTATATAAAATTATTAATGTTTGATAATTTTTTATAAGCAAATTGAAATAAATGTAGCCATCAGAGTCCAATACAATAACCTGGAAGCTAGCACTAGCATCCTAACTCCACAAACAAACAAATAAAATAAAAAAACTCACCAGTTCCCACTTGCACTCAGCTGAAGGCTTTTTTTCACAAACAGAGCCATCTAAAAGCTGAGAGGCATATCAGTCAGGAATGGTAATATAATATTATAAGCATTAGATAAAGACTAGCATTAGCATGCTAGCTCCAGAAACAAACTCACCAGTTGCCACTTTTAGAATAAACAGTCAGTTGAAGGCTTAGCACGGTGGCACAACTGGTAGAGTTGCTGCCTCTCAGCGAGCAAGTCCCCGGTTCAAATCCCGGTCTGGGGGCCTTTCTGGGTGGAATTTGCATGTTCTCTCCGTGCATGCGTGGGTTTTCTCCGGGTGCTCCGGTTTCCTCCCACAGTCCAAAAACATGCATGTTAGGCTGATTAGTAACTCTAAAATTGACCTTGGGTGTGAGTGAGACAGGTCCCTCTTGTAAATGAGTCCCCGTGGCTCAACGAGGCTAGCCTGCATAAATAAAGGTTGAATGAATGAATGAAAAAAAAAGTTGAGAGGTATATCAGTCAGAAATGGCAATTGGGCATTAGATAAAGGGCTTTCAATTATTTAAAACCTACCTGCAGCCAGACTGCTTGAGTCACTCATCGCACAGCTCATTTCCCAGACAAAAAAAAAATGAAAGACCGGAAGCACATGATCGGTAGGTACAGCTCACGTTGGACGTGTCCAGGGCGCAGAAATCTGCGCCCAGAATCTTCCCATTGTTTTATAATGTCGCGGAATAACTGTGCATGCGCCATTTATAACGAGAGTCTATGGATAATATTCATGTGCCCTCAGGACCGGAAATACGTCACCAATCAGAAAACCTTTTTTGAAACAAACAATATAACTCATCATTACTCATAAAATATTTACCCTACACAACTAAAAACATATATGCATATATTTCGAAATATATATACAAATATATATTTTTTTTTTCTTCATAAGTCTTCAATGTAAAATGGTGAATAGCTCCAGAAGTTCTAGTGGGGCGGCGCCCTAGGTTCTGAACATCTTTGGTTCTCAGACAGCCTGCGCTGTGGACAGATTCAGCAGCTCTTCATGCTCCTCTGAGGTCCAGATGGACTCTTGGGACCAGCAGGACTGGACCAGAACCAGACAAGTGGAGCCCATCAGAACCCTGATGAGACGAGCGGCTCGGTGCTGACGGTTCATTCCTGATGTTCAAAGTGAATTCTTTCAGTCCTGACTTCAGTCCACTCAGACCCGTTTTTGTGGCACCTGGAAAGTTTTGGTCACATTCAAAACTTTCCTGGTAAAGAAACAACAAAAAATCATTTGAAGTGTCCTCTAACTGGTTTCTGTCAGCACTGAGCGTTCCTCCAGGACCACAGCTGGGGCCTGAATGTTCTGATCACATTCCAGGAAGAGTTGAAGAGAAGGCACTTCAAAAACTAGCAGGAGGTCCTGAAAGTCTGGACTTTAAATGAGTCCGGCTCAAATGCACCTGGGGTGCCGCTGGACTGTGACCCAGAAGCAGGAGGAACGTTCTGATTGTCCCTCAGCTGGACATGAATCAGAGCTGCTGCTGGAACCTCATTCTGCGTGGAGGACTCGTCTGGTCAACCTTCAGGTTTACACTCCGTGTTTTATCGGTGTGGTCCAGAACCGAGTCCATGGACAGGTGCTGCGGCCACAGAATGCCTGATTGGTCAAAGGATTTCTGCTGGATTCTGCAGCACTGTGCTCTTCAGGGACCGTTCTTGCAGCCTTCTTGGTCCACTGATGTTGTTTCCTGCTGATTCCAAAGAGTGCCGGAGACTTATCGGAAACCGATACCGATACTGGATCGGATCGGCCCCATTCCTACTACAAACATCAGCACATCTGTTGATGGGATTCCTTGGGTCTGCTCGTGGTTTTGCTGCAGGTGTGTCTCACCTGAAGCAGGAAGCTGCTGGACGATCAGTTAAAGAACCATCAGGCTCTGATCAATCAGTTACTCATTGATGTTTATCACCTGCAGGTGTAGACATGAAGACACTTCTGGTGTTTGTTCTTTGTGCTTCTCTGAGCTCTGATTGGTCCACGGTTCTGACCCCTCTCCTCTTCCTCACCTGTTCAGGATGTGGCCTTGACCTGCCTGGTTTGAGATTCTAAGTTCAAATGTGGAGTCCGAAAGTTATGTCAAAAAAATTAAATAAATGTTTATTTTTATACCATGAGGTTTTATGTCTACACTTTAAGGTATTGCGACATGATGTTGGAACTATGCATAAAGTGGCACAACATATATATGTTGTATCATTCAACTATGTTCGTTTTTACAAGCAAAATGAAAAATCAATGAAAATTTGTTTCAAAGTGATTTTAAACTTGGCGCCGTGTTTCGTCACGGGAAATCCGGGTACTTCCTCATGCGACGTCCTGTGATGTAGGGACATGAAGGTCAGTCTGCGGCTGCGCCATGAACGCAGTTTCATTGTCTTCAAGATCGCCTTTTTTTTTTTGTAAAACTTGAAAAATGCCGGTACGTTGTGTCGCATTTGGGTGTTCTAATATCACCAGTGAACAAGTGAGCCTTTTCACTTTCCATCCCTTCACCCTCGGAACCTTCCTCCTCTGAAATCTCGGAGTCCCCCTCGCTCCCTGAACGGCAAGGCTCAAATAAATACTGCTGCAGACCTACATTAGAACCAGCTGTTTCTTGTTCATCACTCGAACTAACTTCGGTTTCCCAAACTGAAGACAAATCGCTCTAATCTTCACTTAAATTGCTTAATTCCTCGGTTTCTATATTCTCTGCCATTGTTATTTACAATGTGCGCCCATTACATTGCGTCATAAAAATGCGTCGCCGTTTGACCCCTCCTTTCTCCACCCGAAAACTGCGACGCACTGCAGAGACGTCATTAAAACTATTTTATTAAAAATACTTTTATATATTAATTATTCGAAGCATCTGTGTACAAAAAAATCAAAGCTGAGTAGCTCCTCTTTCTAAATATGTCTATGTTTTAGCATATTGTCACAATACTGTACCTTTAAAAGTCCATCATGTTTGGTTTATTTTAATGTTATAATGTAGTATAATAACAAAGAAGTAAAACAAAAGAATATTAGAAAATAAAATAATATAATGTCTATTATTATTATTATAATTATTATATTATATTATTATAATAGTTTAGTCCTGAAGCAGGAATCTGTCAAAAAAATGAAAAAGTTCAACCAAGTCAACAAACAAGGAAACCAACCAAGCAACCAGCTCAGTGTAGGAGAACCGGACCTGTTGTTTATTCTTTTTAGCCCAGTCTCCATCCCTTTAAAGACTTTCAGCTGCTGTTTGAGGCTCCAGCAGCTAAAACCACAGAGTTTCAGCTAAAAAAAAATCGACAGACAGCAGAGCTGGAGCTGAAGTCACTCATGGTGGACTTCATCATGCCTCCCAAAGTGGGGCAGCTGTGGCAGTCCTCCTATAGTCCTATAGTCGTCCTCCATCAGGAGAGTTGAGGGTTTGATTCCACCAGCAGTCACATGTTGAAGTGTCCCTGGGCAAGACACTGAACCCCTCATTGCCTCTGATGTGTGTCCCATCTGTGAATGAATGTGATAAAACACTGATTATTCTTTGTATATATAGTAGAGTGCTGTATGTATGTGTATGTTGGAGGTAAATGAGGCACAGATTGTGTTGTAAAGTACTTTAAGTATCTTGATTAGATACAAAGGTGATATATAAGTACAGTACGTTTACTATTTACCATTTAATGTTCTGGACTCACAGGTTTCAGCTCCAGTCTGACCCTCTGAATCACATCACGTGACATGTCTCTGTCCATGTTCCTCCATGTGTTGATCAGGAAGGTACTGGGAGATGGTTGAACGCCTGAGGATAAACCAGTTCTATGGAGCTCCGACAGCTCTACGTTTGCTGCTGAAATATGACGAGAGCTGGGTGAAGAAGTATGACCGCTCGTCTCTGAGAACGCTTGGATCAGGTGGGACATGAGAACCGAACATCTCACATAATAAACAACACGGAGCAGAACTTTGGTTATCAGCTTTAGGCACAAAATGTAGATTGAACAGTAATAAGATGAGCAGGGTGTTGTCAGCAAACAAGAATCTATGTCTTATCTGCTTCGTGGCTTCATTAAACAAAATATCTCACTCTGTCCTCTGTCCTCTGTCCTCACTCCAACTACCTCCATGTCTTCTCTAACTGCATCCATATATCTCCTCTTTGTCTTCTTCCTGGCAGCTGCATTTCTAACATCCTTCTACCAATATACCCACTGTCCCTCCCCTAGACCTGTCCAAACCATCTCAGTCTGGTCTCTCTAACTTTATCTCCCAGTTGTTCAACCTGTGCTGTACCTCTGATGATCTCATTCCTAATCTTATCCATCTTGTCACTTCTAAGGAGAAACTCAACCTCTTCATTTCTGCCACTTCCAGTTCTTTCAGCTGACTTTTTATCCATGTCTGTCTCCCAACCACACAACATAACTGATCTTATCACTCAAAGTACTCCTTCCATCTTCCCGTCACACTCTCCTCACTTGTTAGAACATTACCATTCCTATCTTTAATAAGCCTAACCTGCTGCACATCCCTTCCAGCCTGATCCCTCTGTCTCACCAATCAAGTCTTTCTCGCCCTCTTTAGTGCCCAGCCTCCCATACAACTCATCATATTCCTTCTGCTTTGCCTTAGCTACTTCCCTCTTTGCTCTATATCCCATCTTCTTATATTCCTGTCTCCTGTCTTCAGTCGTCTCACTGTCATATTTCTTCTTGGCTAATCTCTTTCTTTGAATAGCTTACTGCACTTCATCGTCTTTGTTGTCGTCGTTGTTAGTAGTTAGTAGTAGCAGCAGCTGCTTCTCAGCGAGCAGGTTACCCCAGTTCAAATCCCAGTCCAGGGGTCTTTCTGGGTGGAGTTTGCATGTTCTCTCTGTGCAGGCTTGGGCTTTCTCCAGGTAGGTAACCCCCGACCTACGACCCCATCGACCTGCGAACCACGGGACCTACGAACATATCATATTTAATAAAAATATGAATTTAAAAAAAAAAAAAAATTTTTTTTTTTTTTTTTGTGTTTAAATGTTCTTAATTTCATGTGTACATCACTTTGTTGCAGCTCTGGTTGTTTTAAAGGCTTTATAAATAATAATTATGATAAAAAAGATCATTTCTGATCATTTTTGAGCAATTTTTGAGCAATCTTGGGCAACAGGAAGTAGGTCTTCAGTTTACACGGTCACAAATTAATGTAGAACACCGGACGCTATTTTAGGTTCAGTCACTGGGGTCTCCGGTCACAAATTAATGTAGAACACCGGACGCCATCTTAGGTTAGCTGCCGAGAGTCGGACGAAGACTGGTGACCAGGATGGCTTCATATGGATTAATTACTAGCTGGAAACGTCTCTGTGAACTTTGTGGATGTCTCAAGCAGCAGCGGATTTATCGCCGATCGTGCCAGGCCGCCGTGCGAACACCTCCGGCCGGCCTGGCTACACCTCCGGCCTGGCTAGCTCCAGAAGCTAACACGGGAGCTAACACGGTAGCCGGCCGAAGACTGGTGACCAGGATGGCTTCATATGGATTAATTACGAGCTGGAAACGTCTCTGTGAACTTTGTGGATGTCTAAGGCAGCAGCAGAAGCTGCAGATTGATCGCGCCGCCGCTCCAACACCAGCTCATGGCTTGGCTAGCAGAAGCTAGCCAGCTAGCTAACACAGGTCTGGAGCGGCTGCGGTGGTTCACTGGCCGGCCGGCGGGGCTGCTAGGCCCGACAACAATCAACGCATGGCAACCTAAGATGTCGGCTTTGACCATCTCAAAGTAAGAAAATATATTTTTATTTATTCTGTAAATGTGAATAGCAATGTTTAACATTACAGTACACTACTGTACATGATTAAATGTGCGCACGCTCCGTTAGCATGATAAATAAGGGTTGAATGAATGAATGAATGAATATTTTTTTTTTTTAATATAATTTTCACCCCCTACCTACGAACGGATCGAGCTGCGAACGGTTCTTAGGTCCCAAACTCGTTCGTAGGTCGGGGGTTCCCTGTACTCTAGTTTCCTCCCACATACCAAAAACATGCATGTTAGGCTGATTGGTAACTCTAAATTGTCTCTAGGAGTGAGTGAGAGAGTGCATGGTTGTTTGTCTCTATGTAGCCCGGTGATGAACTGGAGACAGTGTGCCCCCGCCTCTCACACAGTGATTGCTGGACATGGGCACTGGTGACCCCCACGATCCAAAAAGGAAGAAGTGGGTAAATGTGACGGATACAGATGGATGGATATGTTCGTTTGTAGTGGCAATTAAATTTAAGCAGACAAGAGCTGCTGCAGAAGCTCAAATATTTCTATTGGAGACATGTAAAAATAAAAAATGTTCTCTTACAGCAACTGTTGAGTTGTATATCTGTAGATGCTGATGGAATAACCAAAGAATGTCATTATCAGGGTAAAATGTTAGAAATATACATTGTGTGAACAGGTCTGATGTTAAACTGTTCTGTTCAGTCTGCTGAGGTTGAGTGCTCTGGATCCTCGTCTGGTGGTTCAGGGTTTTACTTGTGCAGCTTTTCTCAAAGACCTCCACCAGAAGATGTTCCAGACCTTCACAGCAGTGATTTTTGTTCCTGAGTCTGACTCTTGGTTTCAGGTTCAGGTGAGGACTGACTGATGTGTGTCACGAGTCACGACCTACTTGTTGTCTTTCTAGTGGGGGAGCCAATAAACCACGAGGCCTGGCACTGGTTCCACAGTGTGGTGGGGGAGGGACGGTGT
>JBBPBX010006464.1:16872-27290 GCA_038048925.1 Garcialebias charrua | reverse complement strand
GGACAGCTATATGCTAAGCTGACCTTGTATCAGCTGACCCTGATCCTCTGTCTGCTGAATCAGGGCTCCTCTCTTCATGGCTGAGAAAACTGTGAGCATGCCTCCACACGTTGTGTGTGTGTGTTGACAAGTCGTCACAGGTGGGTGCACGGGTCAGGAGTTCATTGCAACAATTTTGGGAAATGTCATCCTTGTTCCTTTTGCTTTTAGTACAGCGGGTAAAAGTGGCGAAGGTGCTATGAGGACCGCTGTTGTCAGGCGCTTCCTGTCTGCCCGCCGGTGTTACTGCATCATTCATGACATGCTCTATGGTTGTGTGCCACGACATTGTTCATCCTGTAGTTCAAACTCAGCCGAGCCTTGCCTGAGCACCAGGCTGGGTGTTGCTGCTCGTCACTTCTGGAGCAAATGAGAATAATTCTTATGTTCCAGCTTCACGGTTGTCTTCTCTCACATGACCCCGAGGTGGGAGGATCACATTCAAGCAACATGTGGACAGCTGTCACAGCTTCTTGTGATGAATGCATGTCGTGTGTACACTAGCACATCTGCAGTCATTGGAAGAAAAAAACGTTAAGTGGTGACTTGGATTTTATATACAGTACTGGTTGTAATACAAATATCATTCTCTTTCTCAGGTTCGAAAATAACTACCGGTATACATGTAGACACAAGTGTACAAAGGCAGATTTTTCTCCAGGTACCCTGGTTTCCTCCCACAGACCAAAAGCATGCATGTTAGGCTGATTGGTAACTCTAAATTGTCCCTAGGTGTGTGTGTGAGAGATTGAATGATTGTTTGTCTCATTTGTCTCTGTGTGTCCCTGTGATGGACTGGAGACCTGTCCAGAATGTACCCCACCTCTCACACAGTGATTGCTGGATATGGGCAACAGTGACCTCCCGTGACCCAAAAAGGAAGAAGTGGTAAAGATGATGGATGGATGGATGATGGATGAATGGATGGATGGATTGAAAAGCTGTGTTTAAAAAGCCAAGCTCAATCAATGATTCAACACTGGGTGAACCTCCTTTAGCAGCAATTACTTGACATATTGTTTTGTGTACGTCTTTATCAGTCTCTCGTTATTGTTGAGGAATGAATCCTTTGGTCTACACACAAGTTATTGTCGACTATTTCATTCAACCTGTATTTAGTCAGGTAAATCTCATTGAGCCTCGTGGACTCATTTACAAGAGTGACCTGCTACAAACTAAAGAATGATGAACATCAATGGTAGAATTTCCTTAAACAATAAACAATAGAAAAACAAAAGAGAGAAATATAGATTTTTTTTTTTAAACAAAGTATCAAAAACTAGCAAAACATTATAAGATAGATGTATAAAATAAAAAAACAGGAACATATCTGCATTGGTTTTTGCCAGGATTCCAACAGATTCTGAAAACCATTTAGAGAGGTCAAGGTCGAGAGCTTCAGATCTTTTTGTAAGATATTCCATGAAGCAGGAGCAGAGTAGGAGAAGGCCCTTTTTCCAAGTTCAGTCCTCACTGACGGAACACTGCAGGTGATCATGTCCTGAGAGCGCACGCTGTAGCTGCACTCACGCAAAGACATGTAGGAGGAGATGTATGAGTGCAGCAGACTCAATGACAGCAAGATGTTCTGGTCCTGTAGTAAAACAAGTCCCTGTCTTCACCACTTCATCGCCATGCTGACAGTAGATGATGGACTGTACTAGCACCTTTCTATCTTATCAAGATACTCAAAGTGCTTTACACTCTGTGCCCTCATTTACTCATTCATACAGCACTCTACTAGATCTCTAGAAAGCTAAATGAGCAAATCATTCTAAAGAGAATAACAAGTGCTTTATCGCATTTATACACCTATGGGACACACATTGAGGGAATGAGGGGTTCAGTGTCTTGCCCAGGGACACTTCGGCATGTGACTGCTGGTGGATTCAAACCCCCAAATCTTGCATTGGAGGACGACTGCTCTTACCACTCAGCCATAGCCCCGCCCCTCAGTATGAGGGGCCCCTGGTTGCTAATATTTTGGCCAAACATCTCTACTTTACTCTCTTTTCTGTATAAAGTATATTTTCAAGACGTTTTGTGGTTGATTCACAACTTTACAAATCTCAATTATAAAAATTGAATAAATAAAAAAATCGGAACTATTCATACTTCTTCATTCTTCTTCTAATTGCACCGTCGTGAACTTTAACCTTTAACATGGTAACTGAAGTCTTTAGAGATGTAGCTCACTGTGGTGAGTTTGTTGGATTGATTTATCTCTTTCCACTTGTGAACACCATTTCTCTATGTACCGTACAATAGTATACTGTACTCCAAATTGTTCAGAAAGGACTGTAACCCCAAAATTACACCACACGCGGATCCGCCCCGCTCCGGTCCGCAGGTCGCAGCTGAGCGAGTCCAAAGCCCACTGCCTCCGCTCCGCTCAGGTCCGCCTGGATGCGCCGCTCCGAGACACGTGCGAGATCGCGCGATAAATCAAGTGATAAATAAGTAAGTCAGAACAAAACAATTCATTCGGTGGAAGAAGGAGAACAACTGTAGAGAGACTGCTGCCTTGATCTTCTCTCGTAAATGAGCTACATGGTTTGAGCAACAGGAAGTGATGTTTACATTTCAGAATAAAATACTTTTTTATTTATTTATTTCTTGTATTGCGTTTGTAGGCGTAGTCATAGTCATAAATATAATAGTTTAGTCATAGAATAGTCATAAATGATAGTTTGACAGCATTTTTGTACAAATAAATCCGTATAGAGCTAGGATTAGTCCGCCCGTGGTGATTTTATTTTGTAAATACGGAAGTTGTGCTCGTTCCTTTTCCTGTTGGTGCGACGTAATCTTCAAAAGTTGACTCCGGCACAGCTCCGGCGTCCGGCAGAAATAGAAAAATTTCTAATTTTGACGGACTGCCGTCCGCTCTCCGCAGCTCGCCGCCGCCGTGCGGAGCCAGTGTAAATTCTGTCATTGATTATAATGGGTGCATATTTGCTGCGGAGGTCGGACCGGAGCGGGGCGGAACCGCAACGCGTGTGGTGTAATTTTGGGGTAACTCTCCCCAGGTTGATGAGCAGCAACAGTTGCTTCTTTAATATAATTGCTGATGTATTTCCTTCTTGGCATTGTGTTAACACACATGTATGCTCCAGAGCACCACAGTGACAGGAGTCCTGCTTTCATCAACGTGTTCACACCAAATCACAGCCAGTTAAGGCTTTTGGATATAAAGCTGACAACAAAATAACAACAACACCTCTTCTCTTGCATGTCAGTCAAACATGTTCCTGTCTCCTTTCGGTGCTTCCAAGATTTAGACATGACCAGGTCTGTTAGGGTGCTTTGTGTGCAGTCTTTACCACCATTCTGGGCGCGATACCCCCAAAGGCCATGGACACACTGGGAGCAATTACACACAACCCAAGTGCCAAGCTTGATCTTCTGGGCACTTAGTCACTCACGGTCAGCAGGTTTTCAGTTGATCTGGTCTGACACTGTTTATTGTGCAGTCTGCAAACAAGGGAGGGCTCTGGAACCCTGAGAGATCCATAGTTCTACACAATTAGATATTAGTTAGTTATTATCAATAGTAATTGGTGTAATAGATTATGAGATCTTTATCTGCAACAGGGCATGTACAGTTTGTATATTTCAGGGGAGTGCTGTAAGACTGATCGATATACAGATCATTGAGTTCTGGGGGCTGGAGGGTTTCTGCAGCACCATCCATCACAGGCAGCACTGACACTTCTTGTCTTCTCTCTGTGTTTGCACTGCAAAGCAAAAGTCCTGGATCTCAGACAGAAACATAACCAGAGACTTTTAGTGAAACAGGTTGGGACTTTATTTGTTTTTACGTGGTTTTTATTCCCATGTTTTAAAGTTGTCCCCACGCGGTAGCTAAAGCTCCGTTTTGTAACAAACATTTTTTTTTAACAAAACAAGCTACAAGAGAAAATAAACAGCTGATTGTATGAGTCAAAACCAGGTCAACAGAGTCCACAGCTGAGCCGGACTGCATGAAGAACTTTTAACGATGTACACCAGTCACTTTTCATTGAAATTCTTCTTTACAAAATAATTGAAAAGTGCTAGCAAAGATGTCCGTGTTCTTTGGTTTTTGCTTTGAATCGACTGACTGAGTACAGCAGCTTATTGTGTGAGCGTTTCCAACAGACCAGATGCACTCGTCCTGTTGGCGTCATCGTGCCGTGATCTTCAGCTCTCACTGGAGCGGTTCGCAGTTGAGTGTGAAGCGGCTGGGATGAGAATCAGCACATCCAAATCTGAGGCCATGGTCCTCAACAGGAAAAGGGCGGATTGCTCTCTTTGGGTCGAGGGTGAGGTTCTGCCTCAAGTGGAGGAGTTCAAGCATCTTGGGGTTTTGTTCAGGAGTGAGGGAAGAATGCAGTGTGAGATTTACAGATGGATTGGTGCAGCATCTGCAGTATTGCATACTCTGTGCCGGTCCATTGTGGTAAAGAGGAAGCTGAGGTGTAAGGCCTAGCTCTCTGTTTACTGGTCAGTCTATGTTCCTACCCTGATCTATAGTCAGGGTAGTAGTGACTGAAAGAATGAGAATGTGGATACAGGCAGTTGAAATGAGTTTCCTCCACAGGGTAGCTGGACTCTCCCTTAGAGATAGAGTGAGAAGTTCAGTTATCTGGGAGAGACTCAGAGTAGAACCGCTGCTCCTCCACATCGAGAGAAGCAAGTTGAGGATGTTCGGCCATCTGTTAAAGCTGCTGTATGTAACTTTTCTAAAAATATATTTTTAACATATTTCTTCACTCTGTCACTATCTCCTGACAGACTGATGTTAGACAGGTAATCTCTGAAAAAAACTATAGTCCTCTGGCTTCTCCCGGTGGTACTACAAGCATTTCTAAAAACCCACAGTGACCCGCCGTTAACCAGCCAATAAAAACAGAGTTTTTAACCAGCCAATAAAAACAGAGTTTTTAACCAGCCAATAAAAACAGAGTTTGGTTCATGAACGAGCTTCTCACGCCCATCCCCCGCCTGTCCCAACCCCGCCTGGCCAGTCACGAGACAGGCCATGCTGTGGAGGAGGAGCTAAGGAGGGTGAGTTGCAGGTCAGCCAGAGCAAGGGGGAGGGGCCAGAAAGGTGTCTCTGTTCAAATTTTTTCTAAGTCCGGCGTTTTCCAGAAACTACATACTGCAGCTTTAAGGATGCTTCCTGGGTGCCTCTCTAGGGAGGTGCTTTAGACATGTCCGACTGGGAGTAGACCCCGGGGAAGACCCAGGACACGCTGGAGAGACTACATCTCTCAGTTGGCCTGGGAACCCTTTGGAGTCCTCCCAGAAGATCTGGAAGAGGTGGCCGTGGATAGAGATGTCTGGGCCTCTCCGCTCAAGCTGCTGCCCCCATGACCTGACTTCAGAATATGCAGAAGATAATGGATGTATGGATGGACAGATACTATTGCAGCTCATATTTCTATTCCACTTGGTGTTTTTTGAGCAAAGCTCAGTATGAAGTAAAAACACACACCAAGTGGACTGATAACTTTAGTCTTGCTTCTTGTTGCCACAACATTTACTTACATTTCTTGTGTTGTGTGCTCAGGATGTGGAGAAGCAATGTTAAACTTTGGCATTCCTCTGACAGATTTTAACGCTGGCTTATCAATAAGTTGACACGGTCCACTAAAGCAACAACACTAGTCCTTTTAAGGTAGCATAAATACAATTTGATTTTACAATATGAACAATTTTCATAAAATTCCTTCCAGAACCACTGATCTCTCCTGTAACTTTCTGTCTAAAGTTATCATATAATAATGCTGCAACAGCAAATGTATGTATTTGTGACTGTTAATTAGCAATATTGTTATATTACCACTCTAAGAGTTTGCATCATGTAACCTCTGATTAACTTAATAAAACTCTGGTCAGTCCCAAAGCTAGTCCAGAAGATTTACCATGGATTTCCCTTGTTGCTCGGGAAGCAGCCCAGTTGCTCCCGGGCGCTTTCCATAGCTGCCCACTGCTCCACCTGGTGGTGGATGGTTTAAAAGCAGAGAGCCAATTTTGTCAATGTATGGGAACATTCAATGATGACAGTACATATCATCCATCCATCCATCCATCCATTATCTTCTACCCGCTTCTTCCATTTTGGGTCACGGGGGTCGCCGGTGCTAATGTTTAGCAATCACTGTGCGAGGGACGGGGTACACACTGGACAGGTCGCAAGTCCATCACAGGGACACATAGAGACAAACAACCATTCACTCTCTCTCTCACACTTAGAGACAATTTAGAGTTACCAATCAGTCTAACATGCATGTTTTTGGACTGTGGGAGGAAACCGGAGTACCCGGAGAAAACCCACGCATGCACGGAGAGAAAAAGCAAACTCCACCCAGAAAGGCCCCTGGACCAGGATTTGGACCAGGGACCTGCTTGCTGAGAGGCAGCAGCTCTACCAGTTGAGCCACCGTGTTGCCCAGTACATAACACATTATTATTATTATTATTATTATTATTTATCTTGTAATTTTTCACTCAGTGTAACATATATTTATAGGATGCAGGCTCCACAATAGCCACTGTCAATCCTTTCAAATTCAGAAGTATAGCTATTTTTTAAGTCAAAGTCAACTTTATTGTCAAAACTGGAATATGTACAGGACATACACAGGATTGAAATTGCATTTCTCTCTGTCCCTCGGTGCAACAGTAAACATTTAAACACTAAAACACTAAAACATTTAATAAACATAAGCATAAAATGAAATAATAAAAGTGTAATACTGTCCTGAGTTTTTGCATAGTAGTTTTTGCATAGTAGTAGTATGAAAGTATGAAAAGTTACACCAACACTAAAACACTAAACATTTAATAAACATAAGCATAAAATGAAATAACAAAAGTGTAATACTGTCCTGAGTTTTTTGCATAGTAGTATAAAAGTGTAAAAAGTATATCTATAAAATAAAATGAAAGTTCTGGCATTGACATTTGTAATAGAGTGACAAAGCAGCATATGAAGTTTATGTACACAGTATATGTATGAGGTAGTTGATATTGGTATAGAGGTAAAGTGGCATATGCAATAAGGCTAGTAAAATATATATATATATATATATATATATATATATATATATATATATATATATATCAGCAGTAGTGTAGATATAAAAAGTAGTGTAAATGTAAACAGTAGTAATAAATGTAAACAGTAGTATTGAATGAAAACAGTAGTAATAAATGTAAACAGTGAATGTAAACAGTAGTATGACTATAGGCAGTAATGTAATGCAAACATTAGTGCGAATATAAGAAGTAGTGCAAACTGAATGAGCACATGACCGTGAGTTGAGTGAATAACCCGTTTTGATGACACAGAGTCCAGTGTTAAAATCTTTGTGTTGTGTGGTGGTGTGTGAAAGTTTTTTGTGATTAAGGCAGTACAAGTGGGAGGGAGGGCAGAGCAGGCAGAGAGTTTAGCATCCTGACTGCCTGATGAACAGAGCTGTCATTTAGTCTGCTGGTTCGAGCCTGGAGACTCCTCAGTCTCCTCCCTGATGGCAGCAGTCTGAAGCAGCTGTGTAGTGGGTGTGTGGGATCACCTGCCATGCAGAGGGCTTTCCGAGTGAGGCGGTTGCTGTGTAAGTCCTGTAGTGAGGGCAAGGAGGTGCCGACGATCTTCTCAGCTGCTCTCACGATGCGCTGGAGGCTCTTGCGGCAGGATGCAGTACATGCACCAAACCACACCGTGATGCAGCTGGTCAGGACACTTTCTATGGCTCCCCTGTAGAAGGTGCACATGATGGGGGTTGAAGCTCCAGCCCTTTTCAGCTTGCGGAGAAAGTAGAGGCGCTGGTGAGCCTTCTTGGCCAGGCTATTATATAGGGCTATTTTGTTCCTAAATAAATCAAATTAAAGTACATAAAAACAGCTTGTGTTGACTACACCACACCTGTTGAGCCATACATCCATCTTCTTTAAATAAATCTCCTTTTTGGATCACAAGAAGCTGGTATGTATCTCCAGCAGTCACTGTGGTGGACATCCTGGACAGGCCACAAGTCTATAGGCTGAGTTAGACTTTCGCTTTGGTCCGCAGGCTGGAGCGCGCGCGCCGCGCGTGCACTGTGCCGCACGGCGAAATGCGTTCATAGTTTCGCCCCTGTGTTTATGGTTGACGCACGGCGGAGCATGGCAAAGTGCTGTTCTTTTACGGGCCAGCAGGTGGCAGTAGCCTCTACAACATGTGCATATGTTACAAGAAAGGGTGTAGAAGAAGAAATCTACCGTAGAAGAAGAACTGTTTGACGTCACAACACAAACAAAATGGCTTCCCGCTCGCTTCATTCTTGAACTGTCTTTATTAGAGGAGCAAATTATAATAGAACAACAGTTATTGTGTCTTGCAATTTTAATGAGACGAAGAAGACGCAGAAGGAGATGGTATGTTCGGCCATTACACTCTCAGAGACGTACTGGTGGGGAATATAACATGCTGGTGATGCCGATGCGGAGAATTGACGAAGAAATGCACTTCAGTTACTTCCGCATGTCTGCACGCCGATTTGATGACCTGCTACATCGTATTTCGCCTTTCATACGACATGGAAGGACCCACAGCAGCCCTGTGACATTACCCGAGCGTTTGGCAGTGACTTTAAGAATCCTGGCTTCAGGTAGCAGCCAGAAAAGTGTAGCAGCCAGCTACAAACTTGGTGCAACTACGGTTTCCCTGATAGTCTCTGAGGTGTGCCAAGCTATATTGTATATTGCTATATGTATTTGAATGTTAATGATTTTAAATAAAATGAAACTACATTGAAATATCCACTTCAGCTTTCCGTCTGTTTTGTTTGCATATTGTATTTACAAAGCCACTAACAGTTGTATTACATAAAATTTGGTATGAAAGACTTTTTTATAATTGTAAGAACATTAGATGTTAGAATTATTTGGAAACCTGAAATGGCATTGTAAATATAAGTCCCATATTGCATTAAAATGAAGCATTGCTACCTGACACGAAAAATCTCAATGTGTAGTAGCCTTTATTTCACCAGGAATGTGAAGTGGAATGTGGAGAAACCTGTAGAAATAGTGTTTTGATTTTAATGTGTGCAAAAATTGCATGCTGTCTAAAAATAATTGATAAATGTGTAATTATGCATTACAAATGTATCATTTGAATCAAAGTCAAGTCAAAGTCAGCTTTATTCTCAAAACAGTAATATGTACAGGACATACACAGGATTGAAATTGCATTTCTCTCTGTCCCTCAGTGCAACAATAACTATTTAAACACTAAAACATTTAATAAACATAAAATGAAATAAAGTGTAATACTGTCCTGAGTTTTTGCATAGTACTTTTTCATAGTAGTATAAAAGTATAAAGTTTTCACCAACACCAACATTTAATATCCATAAACATAAAATGAAATAAAGTGTAATACTGTCCTGAGTTTTTGCATAGTACTTTTTCATAGTAGTATAAAAGTATAAAAAGTTTTCACCAACATTTAATAAACATAAAATGAAATAAAGTGTAATACTGTCCTGAGTTTTTGCATAGTACTTTTTCATAGTAGTATAAAAGTATAAAAAGTTTTCACCAACACCAACTGAGTGAGCTGATGCTAGGGCTGTCGCTTCTGCTACTGCTGCTTGACCCTGGCAAGTGTCGAGGTGGTACGGGTATGGGCACCGTTGGACAGGGAGGAATTGGCGTGGAGGACCTGCGCAGAGGAAAACACCCTGCATTTGAAGTACTGCCAGTTTCATGGCCAGTAGGCGTGAGGTTGTGAGAGACGATGGGTGTGATGTACTCATGGTCGATGGTGGTGACGGTCTGGTCCATGGGGGTGAGGGTCTGGTCGATAGGGGTGAAGGTCTGGTCCATGGGGGTGACGGTCTGGTCGAATGGGGTGACAGTCTGGTCGAGGCACCATGTATCGTCCTGTGCTTGGCTCTGTGGTGTTTCTTCAGGCTAAAAAACAGACATTGACATCCATCAGTACAAAATGAAACGGTAACGGATACAATGCACATATATGTTAAATAAAAACAAATGTTTGTGTAACTGTTAGCTTAATAAACAGAAGGTGAAGCATCAACACACACACAGGCTAAATTTGTTTACAGTTGAGGTGTGCAGATCTAAAATGGTTATTTCCACTATTTCACATTTACTGGTCAGCAGCTTGATTTATATTTTCATTAAGCCATGTTTTGGTCATTCATTCTCACAGTTTATTGTTTATATCAATGACTACAAAGGGGAAACAACACGGCAGGCTGCACAGCATGGCCTGCTGTATTCCATGCTAAGCTAGCTGTAATAAAAGCAGTACTAACTTTTTTTTTTTTCATTTTTACCTCTTTTTCCATATTTGTGTCCTTTTCTCGGTGTTTTATAAAACT
>JBBPBX010006464.1:0-14639 GCA_038048925.1 Garcialebias charrua | reverse complement strand
TCTCACACGTCTTCCTCACCTGGTGTACAGTCAAAACCAGAGCCAGACACCATTCATCACTTCATGACGCCAGGTGCTTTGGTTCAATAACGCCAGCGAGCAAAGACGGAGCTGCACAGATGCAAACACAGATGCTGAGAATTATCCATGAATATTCATGTACATTTGTGTACAACCAATGCAAAATCAAGCACATGGTTTCTGTTGTTCATTTGCAACAACACTTATGCTTGTTTTTACATTCAGCTTAATTTTTGTACAACAGATAAAGTTACCAGGGAATGGAAATTAGAAGCTTGGAAGTTAAACTGTGCCCATTTTTAACTGTAAGAAATCTTTTTTTTTTTATCTAAATGAACACAATAAGTGTGGAAAACTAATTCAGATAAAAGCCGGTCCACTGTGTCCTGCTATCTCATGCTGTCTCAGTGACCTTGGCTTCTGGCAGAACTGAGTGCTCATTAAGTCTGTCTGTAAGTCTGACCCTTTTCTCTATTTTTGTGGTGTAATGGCATGTTTGTGTTGGATATTAGCAACGCTCTGGCGGTTGGTCCTGCACCGGCTCCCGATGGAGATGAAGATAGATTAAAAAGGGGAGGTGTTGGGGGGAGATGTATTGGATCTCGATCAATAACTACATTAGATTACTGTTAGGGAAGGCAAATGCTCATCTCACATGATTTATCAAAAGTGCCAATGTTTAACTGAGTAAATCATTCCCTTATCCCCTGAAAAAGACCTCTTTTTGCCAGTCTCATAATGATTTTAGTTATTTCTTAAATAAATGTGACAAATCATTGACAGTATTTCTTGTTCTTGGTCACAGCCAATTGTAACATACTTTGGAGTCTAAACTGCTGAAAAGACAAATTTAAGAGGTCTGTGGATAACATGATTGTGTGCAAATTATCACAGCATTTTCAGTCATTGGGTTTAATAGTCTCTCAATTATTTTTTTTTACACGTTTTACCACTTTTCTATTCAATTCAATTCAAAAATACTTTATAATCCCAAAAGGAAATTAAGTATTGTCATAGCTCATCATCCTGGTTTCATTCAAGAGTAGTTGCTGATAGTTGTGGGCAGGAAGGATCTCCTACAGCAAATTCGAAGAATCTGGCCACAGATCCCGATCCGTCCACTTGGATCCAGCGGGCCTCTCAGTCCTCCTAGGCAGCAGGACTGCCCAAAAGCTCCTTGTCACCATGGACAGACTACTGAAGGTGCCGGGGGACGATACCGGTCTTCCTCTTGTCACGAGCAGAGTTTCCCACCAGCTCCATGATCCCGGTGGTCAGTAGCTCGAGGTAGTTGATGTTGGTATAGAGGCAAAGTGGCATATGCAGACTTAGCTTTTTTAAACTTTTTGTTATTTATTTTTGATTGTAGGCCACATGTTTTATTTTTCTCACTCATCACCCACCTCCCAAACAGAATTGATCAGGACTTTACTCACAGCACAGTCTTCCTCTGGACTGTCAGGTCAGATGCAGAAATAGCAGCAAAACCTCTCAGTCCCTAGGGATGCTGTCAGCCTCTCTGACCACAGCACTGTTATCAGCTGAGCACCAGAGGCTGAATTCTCCTGTGGGTTGGTGGATTACACCTGTAGTCTGGTGGCTATCATTAGATGCATGACTCAACAGCTCAACACAGGAGAGTACGGAGGTGTTCTGTTGGAATTCATAATGGGATTTGACACGGCAGACCTATGTCACAGTGATGAAAATGAACACATTGACATTGTTAGTTATGCAATGTCCAAGTGCTTGAGCTGGGTTCATATATGAAGTTTGTGTTTTCTTGGCTATGTTGCTATCAAGAGTTAAATGAGATCGCCAATGTGCCATCGCATTATGAGAAAGTTCTTGCAGTTACAGCACAAATTCATCAATTACAGCCCACCGCCAATGACAAAAAAAAGGAGACGTTTCTTCCCATGTGAGTGTGTGTGGGGGGATGGGGGTGTTAATAGACCTTAGTCCACACAAAAATGGTTCTAGCTCAATCAATTCAAAGTCAAAGTCAACTTTATTGTCAGAACTGCAATATGTACAGGACATACACAGGATTGAAATTGCGTTTCTCTCAGTCCCTCTGTGCAACAGTAACCATTTAAACACTAAAACACTGAAACATTTAATAAACATAAGCATAAAATAGTAAAAGTGTAACACTGTCCTGAGTTTTTGCATAGTAGTATAAAAGTATGAAAATTTACACCAACACTAAAACACTAAACATTTAATGAACATAAGCATAAAATGAAATAATAAAAGTGTAATACTGTCCTGAGTTTTTGCATAGTAGTATAAAAAGTATAAAAAGTATATCTATAAAATAAACTGAAGGTTCTAGCATTGACATTTGCAAAGAGTGGCAAAGCAGCATATGAGTTAATGTACACAGTATATGTATGAGGTAGTTGATGTTGGTATAGAGGCAAAGTGGCATATGCAGTAAGGCACATTGGGCATCCTTAAATAAGGCTAGTCAGAGAATACTGTATATGTATCAGCAGTAGTGTAGATATAAAAGTAGTGTAAATGTAAACAGTAGTAATAAATGTAAACAGTGAATGTAAACAGTAGTATGACTATAGGCAGTAATGTAATACAAACATTAGTGCAAATATGAGAAGTAGTGCAAACTGAATGAGCACATGACCGAGAGTTTAGTGAATAACCCGTTTGATGACACAGAGTCCAGTGTTAAAATCTTTGTGTTGTGTGGTAATGTGTGAGAAAGTTTTTTGTGTTAAGGCAGTTCAAATGGGAGGGGAGGCAGAGCAGGCAGAGTGTTTAGCATCCTGACTGCCTGATGAACAGAGCTGTCTCTCAGTCTGCTGGTTCGAGCCTGGAGACTCCTCAGTCTCCTCCCTGAAGGCAACAGGCTGAAGCAGCTGTGTAGTGGGTGTGTGGGATCACCTGCCATGCAGAGGGCTTTCCAAGTGAGGATGTTGCTGTGTAAAGCCCCCAGTATAGCTCCGCGTGAGTCCGAGCGCCGCGGTACGCCGTGTGAGCGCCGCGGCAAAAGCCTTTGATCGCGGGCGTGAACGCGCCAAGCTCAAATTTTACGACCGCCTACGCGCGCACGTTGAAAACAGCCTCGCGTGTCAGCAAATGACCAATCAGCGACCTCAATTTGTGGCTGCAGCTGCTGGAGCCTGCACTCCAGAGAGCTGCGCTTGCACAGAGCTATAATATGAACTGCCGGCACGCAGCACACGCGAGTCCAGCGGCGCTGGACACAACGCACAGCTATACTGGAGGCTTAACGCCAAAAATACACTACATGCGTTCCGGCTCCGCCCCACTCCGGTCCGACCTCCGCAGCAAATACGCACCCATTATAATCAATGACAGAATTTACACTGGCTCCGCACGGCGGCAGCGAGCTGCGGAGAGCGGACGGCAGTCCGTCAAAATTAGAAATTTTTCTATTTCTGCCGGACGCCGGAGCTGTGCCGGAGTCAACTTTTGAAGATTACGTCGCACCAACAGGAAAAGGAACGAGCACAACTTCCGTATTTACAAAATAAAATCACCACGGGCGGACTTAATCCTAGCTCTATACGGATTTATTTGTACAAAAATGCTGTCAAACTATCATTTATGACTACGCCTACAAACGCAATACAAGAAATAAATAAATAAATAAAGTATTTTATTCTGAAATGTAATACATCACTTCCTGTTGCTCAAACCATGTCCTGTCGCTCATTTACGAGAGAAGATCAAGGCAGCAGTCTCTACTGTTGTTCTCCTTCTTCCACCGAATGAATTGTTTTGTTCTGACTTACTTATTTATCACTTGATTTATCGCGCGATCCCGCAAATCCCGCGCATGCGTCTAGGAGCGGCGCATCCATGCGGACCTGAGCTGAGCGGAGGAAGTGGAAACTGGACTCGTTCAGTGTATTTTTGGGTATTTTTGGGTTAGTCCTGCAGTTAGTCCTGCAGTGAGGGGAAGGAGGTGCCGACGATCTTCTCAGCTGCTCTCACGATGCGCTGGAGGCTCTTGCGGCAGGATGCAGTACATGCACATACATATACTGAGTGAAAATTTGGTTTGGTAGTTGCTGAGACTCATCCTCACACAATCAGTATCACATCTCATGAGAACTCCAAATACTGAGCTTGCATCTATTTTAAGGTTTGACAAAAACAGCTTTAACACCATCTGTTCTTAAGATTGTATAAGTTTAACACTCTGTCACAAAAGGCAATGTGCAATCTTCAGTGAACGCTAGGCCTTTAATATGTATCAGTAATTTCAGTATATGTTCATGGCTATTATTATCTCGTACCTTTCAGGATTGTTGTTGATCCTTTTCCACGACTGAGGCTGACTGGGATTGAACTCACGGGATGTTAAAATGTACTTAACGTTTGTTTAGCCCCGATTTCTGGAGGTCAGCACGGTAAATGAATGCCCATGTGTGTTTACAATAGATGCACAACTATTAGCTTCCATTATCTCACATTCACACCTGATGGGATTACTGTTGCTCATTTAGTTTTACAAGAAGCAATAACTAAATAATTAAATAAATAATAAAGAAAGAAACATGCACAAAGGAAGTGAATTAGTAGCTAAGCACTTATCAGGCAGGGTAGTTGCTCCCAGCGGTGCTGCCATGCTGCCAGCATTGTGAGTGAAACAATGTACTTCCAGCGATGGATTGTGGGAGATATAACGTGGGAACCATTGTTGCACTTTCTAGCACTCACACTTCTGTCCGAGCAGGAAAATAACATCCACAGTTATGCATACATTTTTCCCACACACATTTGCTCTCAGAATACAATGTTGCTTCTTATTACTTGCAGCTTGTTTGTCAGGACATCATGGTAACACAAACCAGCACAGAAAATCACAAACTGCATCAGATTTTATGCACCTTTTAACCTGTTTTAGTCCAAACTGTGACCACATTGTTACACAGTCACCCAGAACAAACTCAGCAATACAAAATGTGTGTAGGAAGTGCAGAAAGTTTTTCTTTATCCTTTATAAAAAGCTCTCAAATGAACACACGCTATTTATTTATTCATTTATTTTTAATCATTGATTAACTCTTACCTTCTGTATTGCAGCTGTCAGCACAATGACTGTGTGATTCCTTTAGTCAAATAGTTTCCTGTACTGTTATAATACAAACTATAATACTGTATGGCCATTGCACAAATTCTTTACAATGTGAAATGATTTAATCACAGTTGGTATACCTGTGACTACAAATGTTCAGGCACACAAATGAATAAAGGAATATTCTCAACAAATTAAAGTCATTAGGAGAAAAAGTGAACTTCCTGACACAGATCTTTGTTGCATTCCGGTTTACCTGCTTGTTCTGCTGCACATGTACAAATACTATACTGCATTTATACAAAAACAGTACATACAGGTTTTAGAAAAAACATATGCTTCCATCCAGACAGGATTTTTTTGGACAAGGCCTTGCATGTTTCTGCAAAACAATTTTTTCAAATTCAGAAATGCAAGAAATCCTCAGGCTTTAGGTCATACAAGTCCTTTGGGATTCATTATCTTAACTCACTTTTTTCGTTTCGGGTCACGGGTGCCCATATCCATCAGTCACATGCGAGACATGGGGGGACACGCTGGACAGGTCTCCAGTCCATCACAGGGACAAATGAGACAAACAACCATTCACTCTCTCACTCACACCTAGGCGCAATTTAGAGTTACCAATCAGCCTAACATGCATGTTTTTGGTCCGTGGGAGGAAACTGGAGTACACGGAGAAAATCCACGCATGCACGGAGAGAACATGCAAACTCCACCCAGAAAGGCCCTCCGGACGGGATACAATCCGGTGACCTTCTTGCTGAGAGGCGGCAGCTCTGCCGACTGTGCCATCGTGCTGCCCTGCGGGATTCATTAAATGAAATCAAATCAGCTGCTTTGTTGTGCCAGCCCATATGATAGTGCTGCTCTGACTGAAAGTTATTCACTTAGTTATTTAAGTTGTCATTCCAGCTGGTTATACTTCCAATAATTGAACCACTTGTTCACAGATGGTGATTAAAAAAAAGGTTATCAAGTAATTTTGGCACAGAGTCAAGTACAAACAGCTAATTGTAAACCTCATTACAACATATACAACATAGTAAACTAATGGTCTTTTAAGGGTCTAATAGCCTAAGATAAGTTACTTCAAATGAAGATGACATGCATTAAAGACTATTTAAAAATTGTGATGGCTTTTATTCAACTAGTTTATAGGCATTTTGTGAGAGCTTGCTTTCCTGATTGTGTGAAATACCTCGTGAGCTCGTAGGAGTCAGACATGTAAGCTAATGCAAAATGAGGTAAGGAGATCCTTCCGCCTTCTTAAGTGGCGCTGCAGCATGTGTGTATGAGTGTGTGAAAAATGGAGAGAAAGTCTGGAACTTACCCAGCTTATAGGTGTCAGACCTCACAGCTTCAGAGCGAGTGTTGACAGAGCTACAGGCAGATCTTATGGTGGAGACGGCAGACTGTTGTGCAGTTAGGCCACAGTTTTGGACCAACACATGAACACATTTAGAACATTTTAGTAATGGAAGGCACCTTTATTAAGATTGATGCTAAAATAAATTCAGATTTGAATGTTCAATGCCAATGAGCCTTTCTTGAAATACAGTATATCTCATAAACAAGATTCCTGACTGCTGAAAAGTGCTTGTCATTTTGTATTAATAATTAGTGATCCTTTAAGTTGAAGGCCACAATTCTCAAATAGACACAGGTGAAAGGTATTTTTCAGGTTGGGGCCATGTCTTCCTCAAAAGAAAGACTTCAAGTATCTGGGAGTTTTGCCTGCAACTGACGGTAAGATAGAGCAGGAGATAGATCAACAGGCCTCTTCTGCAGTAATGAGGGTGTTGCTCTAGTCTGTCGTGGTGAAGAAAGCATTGAGCTTAAATGCAAAGCTCTGGTTTTATTTCTCTGTCCACATTTCAGCCCACACCCTAAGCTATTGCTCAAGACCCAAAGAGCAAAATCCTGGAAACAAATGGCTGAAATGGTGTTTCTTCGTAGGATGGCTGGGCTCAGGATGAAAAATTTGATGAGGAGCTCCGTCATCCAGGGAGAGCTTGACATAAAAATCACTGCTCTTCTACAGCAAATGGAAACAACTGAGGTGGTCCAGGAATCTGATTAGGGTGCCTACTGGGGGCAAGATGGGGTAGAGGTAGCCGATCTGGGACCAGAAAATTGCAGTTCGACTCCCAGCCATTCCCACATGCCGTGGTGTCTCTGAGCAAGACACCTAATCCCTAATTGCTCCCCGGGAACTTACATAGCTGCCCACTGCTCCACCTAGGTGTATTTCAGGTGTGATGAGTTAAATGCAGAAAACTAATTTTGCCATTGTATGGGAACATACAATGATGACAATCTCAGACTTCCATTCCCTTCCTTACTGAGCTTTAACTCCTGTTAAGACCCATAAATGTCCAAAAGTTGAAATTATCCACGAGAAGCAGGAAAGTGCTGCTGGGGAGAGGTATTTTTTAAAGTTTCAGTCTTAAACCTGTTGCCTGATCATAACAAGCAAAATCTAGTGAGTTCTGCTTCTGTTCAGTCTGTGCCCATGTTTGTTTGTTTAATTTTTTAAAAATTTCAAGGATTAGCTATATTATTTGGTTTAACATGACTAAATACATTTTTAAAAAGTGTCTTTTTGTGTTTTGTAGCTTATCACCAAGGTTCAGCGCGTACTGAGAGGAGCTCTGAGCCAATCCGATGCCAGCGATGTCGGGAAGCATGCAAGGGAGAAGTGGTTAGAGTCCAAGAGACTCACTTTCATGTCAAGTGCTTCACCTGCACCGGTAAGAAATGGATACCTCGATCACACGAACACAGCCTAGCAAGTGTAAGAGCAGAAGAAAAAAAAGTTGTAGTAGTTGTACAAACGGGTGTTGTATTACACGGCCCTCACCTGGAATGTCAGGGCCATAAATCTTGCTAAAGCTGTTTTGTGTAAGATAGGAGTTTAGCCATTTGTAGGCTGGAGTAGTGCATTTTTTATGGTCACACCCTCAGCCCCAAGGTACACACTCATACTTTGACAGATACACTGTAAGACCCATGTCTGTTTGTTCGCATGCTGTGTGCTACTATTAGCCCACAGTGGGGATTGGAATGGATCAGAGCTTCCTTGCGGGGTAGAAGGGGCTCCTGGTAAGGCAGCTTGTTATGGTCCTGGCTGCTGGAAGAGGATTTTCTTTGAGTTGCACACAGTGACTTAATGATACTGACACAACTAGTTTTGCAGTACTAATGTGACAGGCACAGATAATCTATACACACAGTAGTGACATAAACACAGAGCCTGTTGCAACCAGAATACTTGTCATTATGGACACAAATGGCATCTTGGGTTTTGACTTTTAATGATTCATTTAAACCGTAATTTTTCCCTATGTGAAATACTATACAAAATGCATTTTCAATTATTTTTATAAAGAAGAATTGAGTTATGAAATATAAGACAAAGATTGAGATATTTGGGCAGAATCACAAAAAGTATGTTTATATCTTGTTTATGGGTTAGTATGGTGTAGCATCATGCGGTGGGGCTTTTTTGCTGTCACTGTTACTGGTGTATTGTACATAGTGGTAGGATGAGTAAGAGAGTAGGGCTACCTCTAAAGTCTTCAATTTCACCTTAAATCAACTGCTAGAGAATTGAATTATGAACCGAGTTGGATCTTGTTATAGTTCAAGTTCAAGAATCTATATTATCCCTGAAGGGCAGTCAGTAGGCACACAAAACATCCATACTACACAAGACATTCAGACATTAACATAACACTACATAAATCATCATTGTTCATTGAGAAGCCTGATCGCTACAGGGATGAATGAGTTTTTCAGTCTGTTTGTTCTACATCTGGGCAGCAGATACCTGCGTCCAGATGGAAGCAACCTGAACTCACCATGGAGTGGTGATCAGGATCTGCCAGAATCAGCCTAGCCTTGCTCAATGGCCCCGTCTTGTGTAGGTCATTGAGGTTCTGTAGGGTTATGCCAGCAGTTTTGTTGCACATCCTGACAATCCCTGAGAGTTTGTTCCTGTTCTTACATGTCTAAAGTCCAAACCAACAGATGAAGGTAAAAGTTAAGAGACTCAAGAAAACATGAATAAAACATTCTCAGATTCAACATTAAAAAAACACAATGACAGTCATCAGCAAATGACTAATGATTTTTGTAATAAATGTATCTCTTGTTTCCAAAACAAGATCCAAAAAATCCGATCAGCCATCACCACTTCACCCCCTGCCCTCTCTCCGGCTGCAAATGTACAGCTTGGGAACCCTCCACCTTCTGCTTTTTTCCAGAGGTCTGTGTGAAGGAAGTTGAAGCCACTGTCAGGGCCATGAAACCCTCCACATGTGCTCTTGACCCCTTCCCAACAGCCTTAGTCAAGGCTAACATTGCCTCTCTCAGTCCTCTTATCACCACCATAGTTAATCAATCTCTCCAATCTGGTCATATTCCCCCTGTCTTAAAGTCAACTATAATCAAAACCCTTCTTAAAAAACCTACCCTCGATCCTCATGACCTGGCAAATTACAGACCCATTTCCACATTCCCTTCCTCGCTAAAGTTTTGGAGAAATTAGTCTCAGTTCATCTACAACATCTACATGTACATGACAATAATATACTGGACAAATTTCAATCAGGTTTTCAAACAGCTCATAGCACTGAAACAGCTCTGATCCAGGTCACAAATGACCTTTTGGTCACTGCAGACAGTGGTTCCTCTTCTCTCCTTATTCTTCTTGATCTTTCGGCAGCCTTTGATACGGTTGATCATTACATTCTGCTCCAACGTTTACAGGATTTTGCAGGGCTTGCTGGCACTGCCCTGGAGTGGTTCCGATCATACCTGACAGACAGAACAGAGTTTGTCTCCATTGGGCGTGTCAAGTCATTGAGCCATCCTGTTTCTTGTGGTGTGCCCCAAGGATCAGTCCTGGGACCCTTCCTTTTTAACTTGTACATGGTACCACTTGGGTGTATTATCAGCAGCTTTGGTGTCTCATTCCATTGCTATGCTGATGATACTCTGCTGTATTTTAAGCTGGGTAGCAAAGTGTCTGAGACCCCATCTACATCTACGTAATCTTCGTCAGCTTCTCCATTTTCTCCACTTTCTTCTCGTTCCACACTCACATCGTGTCTGGAGGAGATAAAGGCATGGATGCAGCAACATTTCCTTCACTGTAACAGTTCAAAAATGGAAGCAATTCAAGTTGGTACTTCACATCAAATTCAACAACAAAAAATTCTCAGTATCACTTTCTCTGGTCAGAATATTTCTCTTTCCAGTACCGTCACCTGTCTTGGTGTTATTTTTGATCCACAACTTGCCTTTGAAAGCCATATGAAGCATGTCTGTAAAACTTTTTTTTTTCATCTTCGAAATGTTGCAAAGCTTCGGTCTACATTGTTGTTCACTGATGCAGAAAAGCTCGTCCATGCCTTTGTCTCCTCCAGACTGGATTACTGCAATGCACTTCTCTTCGGGATTCCTGGCAAGAACATACAAAAACTACAGTATGTCCAAAACAGCGCTGCCAGGGTCCTGATGAGAGTGCGTAAGTATGAACACATCACTCCTGTACTGCGTTCACTACACTGGCTTCCTGTTTCTGCCCGGATCACCTACTAAATTTATCTGCTCACCTTCCAGTGCTTGTACGTACGGTAATGCGCCATCTTATTTAAAAGAACTTCTCACCCCTCATTGTCCTTCCAACACTCATCTTCTTCTCACTCCCTATTCTCGGTCTCGCACAACGGGAGACCGGGCTTTCTCCTGCGCTGCCCCTCGGCTGTGGAACGCCCTGCTCTCATATCTGAGGGCCCCACAGACCGTGACATGTTTTTAAAAAGGCCTTAAAAGCTTTCTTTTTATCCAGTTTTTTAATTGATTGAATTGTACTTTTGTTTTCATTTTACCCACAGTTCTTATTTGAGTATTTTATCTGCATTTTGTGAATTTTAAGTTTTTGATGCGATCATCTGTGAGGCACTATCCTCTTGGTTGTTCCTACTCTTCCATCTGATTTTAGTTCTGCAGTGGCGGCTCTTAAATGGGGGGGTTCCGCAAGGGTCCATCCTGGGTCCTCTTTTTTTCTCCTTATACCTGCTGCCGCTTGGTGATATTTTCCGGAAACACAACATACCCTTCCACTTCTACGCCAATGACTGTCAAATTTACTTCCCCCTAAGACAAAATGGTACAGGCTCTATTCAACCTCTGCTTGACTGCCTGGCTGACATCAGGGACTTAAGCTTCAATGATAAGAAGTCTGAAGCCATATTGTTCCTTCCCAATGACACAACCTCGAACCACTGCATCGACCTTTCTGCTCTACCCCTGTCTGAAAAACAAAAAGTCACAAATCTGGGAGTGATAATGGATCCTTCCATGAAACTTAACAGTCATGTAAACATGATCGTCAAATCTTGTTTTTTCCAGCTGAGGCGACTGTCTAAGCTGAAGCCCATATTATCAAAAATAACCTGGAGACAGTAATTCACGCATTTATTACATCTAGGCTTGATTACTGCAATTCACTTCTGCTTGGCGTCAGTCAGGCCACCATTGCACGATTACAACTGGTTCAGAACGCAGCAGCCCGATTTTTAACTAGTACACGCAAAAGTGAGCACATTACACCAGTCTTGGCCTCCCTGCACTGGCTACCGGTTCATCTTCGAATCCAGTTCAAAATTCTCCTGTATGTCTACAAATCACTGAACAGTCTCGCCCCCGCCTATCTCTCAGATCTGATACACCCATATGTCCCTCCACGTGCTTTGAGGTCAGAGGACCGGGTACTTTTAAGAGTTCCAGAAACTCGCCTCAAGAAAGAGGTGACAGGGCGTTCTCTGTAGCAGGCCCAAGACTCTGGAACGAGTTACCGCTGCTCATCAAACAGGCCCCCTCCCTCTCAGTTTTCAAATCCCGGTTAAAAACTCACTACTATTCTGTTGCTTTCAACACCAGCTGATTTGTATTTGATCGTTTTATTTATGATCTGCAATGTTTTGTTATGTCTCTCGTGTTGTACTTCAGTGTGTGTGTGTTGCCTGTTGTTTGTTTGTTTGTTTGTTCAGCACTTTGGTTTGGACTTGTTCCTGTTTAAAGTGCTTTATAAATAAAATGGCATGGTATGGTATGGTACTCTTGGTTGCATTTATGGTTGATTTTTATCTTGATGTTATTTAATGTGCATTCACTGTGGCACTTTGAGATCTGTTTTGTATGTAAAGTGCATTATAAATAAAAGTTAATATTATTATTATTATTATTATTATTAAAACCACATAGCTTCCAATAAAAGTACATTCTCTGGTGGCCTTCTTACAAAGTGAGCTCACATGGGGGTTAATGTTCAGGTTGACATCAAGAACAGTTCCCAGACATTTATGTTGTTGCACCACCTCAACAGCCTCACCGTTAATTACACAGAAGTGGCAACTGAAGAGTCTTTTAAAATCATTGACCATCTCCTTTGTCTTAGAAACATTTAGCTTTAAAAGGGAAGACTTGCACCATTCATTGACGTCCCCGACCAGAGGCCCGTGGTCTGGGTCA
The DNA here is from genome assembly GCA_038048925.1 of Garcialebias charrua. Classification (NCBI taxonomy): domain Eukaryota; kingdom Metazoa; phylum Chordata; class Actinopteri; order Cyprinodontiformes; family Rivulidae; genus Garcialebias; species Garcialebias charrua. Next base: position 2,005 of record JBBPBX010006464.1, on the reverse strand, counting down.
TCACTGCTGAGAAAGGACACAATGACATCCATCCATCCATCCATCCATCCATCTTCTTCCGCTTATCCGGGGTCGGGTCGCGGGGGTAGCAGCCTAAGTAGGGAGGCCCAGACTTCCCTCTCCCCAGCCACTTGGAGCAGTTCCTCCGGGGGAATCCCAAGGCGTTCCCAGGCCAGCCGAGAAACATAGTCCCTCCAGCGCGTCCTGGGTCTTCCTCTGGGTCTCCTCCCGGTGGGACATGCCCGGAACACCTCACCAGGGAGGCGTCCAGGAGGCATCCTAACCAGATGCCCGAGCCACCTCAACTGGCTCCTCTCGATGTGGAGAAGCAGCGGCTCTACTCCGAGTCCCTCCCGGATGACTGAGCTTCTCACCCTATCTCTAAGGGAGAGTCCAGCCACCCTGCGCACAATGGACACAATGACAGTCATCTGCAAACTTTAAGATGTGGCGCTGTGGGAAATGGATGCTACAATTGTTTTTCTATATAAAATGAATAAAAGGGGTGAAAGAATGCAGCCCTGAGGGGAACAAGTAGAGGACAGGAGGATACAGTATGAGAGAGAACCCCGTTGACCCTCACCCGCTGAGACCGAACTGTTAAAAAGTCCACAAGCCAACAGATGAGGCCAGAGTCGAGACCATACAGACATTGTAATGTCTCTACTAAAATATGGGCTTGAATACAGTTAAAAGCAGATGAAAAGTCAATAAATATCAATCTTACTAATGATTTTGTACCTTCAAGTTGTCCTAAAATCTTATTTAAAATATTTCTTGTTGCATCCTCCACTCCTCTATGTGAATGATAAGCAAATTAAAGTGGGTCCAAATGATCTTCAACTTTTGACAAGAGGGTCTTCTGGACCAGTTTTTCAAATGACTTCATAACTAACAAAGTCAGGGGAACAGGCCTGACGTTGTTCAGTGACTGGGCTGTCTTGGTTTCTGGGATTGGAACAGTAACAGAGTCTTAGAGCTGTGGGACCCTAAAGGTTTGGAGAGACATGTTATAAAGAAAACCGAAAATATCTGATAGCTGCAGGGCACAGTTCTTAACAGTCCAACCCACTCACTTATAGGACAGTGATCCAACGTGAAAAAGACATTCAACCAGATATTGGAGTACCGTATGTACTTGAGCCAAACAATCCACAAAAATCAAGCTTGTGCATCCTATTTTTGTTTTCCAAAATCATTGAATTTGTATGTTGCATAATCATTCGACTCCAGAAAAAGAACAATTCAGATAAATATTTTAATGCCCCAAATTATTGTGACATTCAAGCCTGAGATGAGTGTATGCAAATATGTGACCACAACTGTTGCAAAGCTAATGCTAAAATTATTTGAAGTTGCATTTATTGTTTCATTCAAAATTTTGAGAAATGGCTCTTCTAGTTGGGCAGCACGGTGGTGCAGTTGGTAGACCTGCTGCCTCTCAGCGAGCAGGTGACCCTGGTTCAAATCCCAGTCCGGGGGCCTTTCTGGGTGGAGTTTGCATGTTATGTTTGTGCATGCATGGGTTTTCTCCGAGTACTCCTGTTTCTTCCCACAGACCAAAAACATGCATGTTAGGCTGATTGGTAACTCTAAATTGTCTCTAGGTGTGAGTGAGAGAGTGAATGGTTGTTTGTCTAGTTTGTCTCTGTGTGTCCCTGTGATGGACTAGACACCTGTCCAGGGTGTCCCCTGCCTCTAACACAATGATAGCTGTATATAAGCACCAGTGAACCCTGCAACCCAACAAGAAAGAAGTGGGTAAAAGATAATGGATGGATGGATGGACTCCTAGTCAATAAAAGTAAGATTTACTGGATTTACTGTGAAATGTGATTTTTTTTTTCTGCAATTTTCTGCAAAATACTGTATTTTGTTAATAAGCCTCTTTTATAAACAAAAAGCTATATATATAAAATATATATGCAGTATATACAGTGTATATATATATACTATATATACAGTATATATACATGTATGTATATATATATGTATGTACAGTATA
>JBBPBX010006463.1:55829-68390 GCA_038048925.1 Garcialebias charrua | reverse complement strand
AACTCTGTACATCACCCTTGTTCTTAAAAATGGGAACCAGCACACTTCTTCTCCATTCTTCAGGCATTTTCTCACCCTCAAATATTCCATTAAATATTTGAGTCAAAAACCTCACTGCCATCTCTCCAAGACATTTCCAAACCTCCACTGGTATGTCATCAGGTCCTACTGCCTTCCCCTTCTTCATTCTTTTCAGAGCTTTCCGGACTTCACCCTCACTAATCTTTCCCACTTCCTGGTCCACAGTTTCTATTACCTCCACTCTTCTTTCTCTTTCATTCTCTTCATTCATTAGCTCCTCAAAGTAATCCTTCCATCTTCCCATCACACTCTCCTCACTTGTTAGAACATTCCCATTCCCATCTTTAATAAGCCTAACCTGCTGCACATCCTTTCCAGCCTGATCCCTCTGTCTTGCCAATCGGTACAAGTCCTTCTCGCCCTCTTTAGTGTCCAGTCTCCCATATAACTCATTGTACGCCCTCTGCTTTGCCTTAGCTACTTCCCTCTTTGCTCTATGTCCCATCTCCTTATATTCCTGTCTCCGCTCTTCAGTCCTCTCACAGTCATATTTCTTCTTGGCTAATCTCTTTCTTTGAATGGCGTCCTGCACTTCACTATTCCACCACCAGGTTTCCTTATCATCCATTCTCTGTCCAGATGACACACCAAGTACCTTCCTACCTGTCTCTCTAATTACTGTTGCTGTAGTAGCCCAGTCACTTGGAAGCTCTTTCTTACCACCCAGAGCCTTTAACAGCTCGTCTCTGAATTTCTCACAACATTCTTCCTTCTTTAGCTTCCACCATTTGGTCTTCTTCTCTGGTTTTACTCTTTTTCTCTTCTTCGCAACAACAGTCATTCTACACACAACCATCCGATGCTGTCTGGCCACGCTCTCCCCTGCCACAACCTTACAGTCTCCAATCTCCCTCAGGTTTCCTCTTCTACACAGAATGTAATCGACCTGTGTACTCCTTCCTCCACTCTTATAGGTCACTCTATGTTCCTCCCTCTTTTGGAAATAGGTATTGACTATAGCCATTTCCATTCTCTTGGCAAAATCCACCACCATCTGTCCTTCCTGGTTTCTTTCCTTGACACCAAACCTACCCATCACTTCCTCATCCCCTCTGTTTCCTTCACCAACATGTCCATTCAGGTCTGCTCCAATCACCACTCTTTCCTCCCTGGGAATACTCTCTATCACTTCATCCAAATCTTTCCAAAATTTATCTTTCTCCTCCCCATCACATCCAACCTGTGGAGCATAACCACTGACTATGTTTAGCATCAGACCTTCTACTTCTACTACTGTAAATAGACTGTACTTATATAACGCCTTTCTATCTTATGAAGACACTCAAAGCTCTTTACACTACAATATGTGCCTCATTTACCCATTCATACAGCACTCTACTAGATCTCTACAAAGCTAATGGAACAAATCATTCTAAAGAGACTAATCAGAGCTTTATCACATTCATACACTGATGGGACACAAATTGGAGGCAATGAGGGGTTCAGTGTCTTGCCCATGGACACTTTGGCATTGTCATGAAGACCTATGGGGTTCACTCTGTCTGTGTGTTGAACAGGAAGATAACGTCTATAAAACATCATCTGGTTGTTGATTCTTGATCTAAAACAAGAGCTGTTCATCTCTCAGTAGCTGTGTGCTGCCACTCATGTTACAACATGAACACCTGCAGCTTATACACAAGCATGGCTTATACGTACAAAATTGTTTTTTGTTTTTTGTTTGTTTGTTCTTTGTGTGTGCGGCTTGTATTCGGGTGTGCTCTATACACCGGCAATTACAGTAATCTTTTTGATTAAACACATTTTAATTATAAAATAATTTTAATGTCTGCAGGTTCTGAGGCTGAAGGCTGATAAGCTGCAACAAACTGCACACAGAGACTTCAGCAGCTACCAGGAAGAAACTATACATCTGAGGTTAGAAACACACACACACACACACACACACACACACACAGACTTAGGGTGTCCATCCATCCATTACTTTTCTTCTGCTTATCTGGGGTCGGGTCGCATGGGTATAAGCCTAAGTAGGGAGGCCCAGACTTTCCTCTCCCCAGCCACTTGGGTTAGCTCCTCCGGGGGAATCCCAAGGTGTTCCTATGCCAGCCGAGAAACATAGTCTGTCCAGCGTGTCCTGGGTCTTCCTCTGGGTCTCCTCCCGGTGGGACGTGCTCGGAACACCTCACCAGGTAGGCATTCAGGAGGCATCCTATCCAAATGCCCAGACCACCTCAACTGGCTCCTCTTGAAGTGGAGAAGCAGCAGCTCTACTCTGAGTCCCTCCTGGATGACTGAGCTTCTCACCCTATCTCTAAGGGAGAGTCCAGACACCCTGCGGAGAAAACTCATTTCAGCCGCTTGTATCTGTGATCTCAAAGTCAAAAGTCAAAGTCAACTTTATTGTCAGAACTGCAATATGTACAGGACATACACAGGATTGAAATTGCGTTTCTCTCAGTCCCTCGGTGCAACAGTAACCATCTAAACACTAAAACATTTAATAAACATAAGCATAAAATAGTAAAAGTGTAACACTGTCCTGAGTTTTTTCATAGTAGTATAAAAGTATGAAAATTTACACCAACACTGAAACACCAAACACCCCTAAAACACCAAACACCCAATGAACATAAGCATAAAATGAAATAATAAAAGTGTAATACTGTCCTGAGTTTTTGCATAGTAGTATAAAAAGTATATCTATAAAATAAACTGAAGGTTCTAGCATTGACATTTGCAAAGAGTGGCACAGCAGCATATGAGTTAATGTACACAGTATATGTATGAGGTAGTTGATGTTGGTATAGAGGCAAAGTGGCATATGCAGTGAGGCACATTTGGCATCCTTAGATAAGGCTAGTCAGAGAATGCTGTATATGTATCTGCAGTAGTGTAGATATAAAAGTAGTGTAAATGTAAACAGTAGTAATAAATGTAAAACAGTAGTAATAAATGTAAACTGTATTAATAAATGTAAACAGTGAATGTAAACAGTAGTATGACTATAGGCAGTAATGTAATACAAACATTAGTGCAAATAATCTCGTTCTATCTGTCACAACCCAAAGCTCATGACCATAGATGAGGGTAGGAACGTAGATCGACCGCTAAATCGAGACCTTTGCATTTTGACTCAGCTCTCTCTTCACCACGACAGACTAGTACAGCACTCACTTTATTGAAGACTCGGCACCTACCCGCTTATCAATCTCTCACTCCATTTTCCCCTAATTTGTGAACAAGACCCTGAGATACTTAAGCTTCTTCCCTTGGGGCAGGACCTCCTCCCTTACCCGGAGAAGGCACTCTACCCTTTTCCGGCTCAAGACCGTGGTCTCGGATTTGGAGGCACTGATCCTCATCCCAGTTGCTTTACACTCTGCTGTGAACCACTCCAGCTAAAGCTCTTGATCACGACCTGATAGGACCACATCATCTGCAAAATGCAGAGGTAGTGGAATTGAGGAGGTCTTCAAAGCGTTCTCCCTACCGACCCATGACATCCGTAGTTGAGTTAAGCAGCACACCATCCCCACCATAGACAGTGTTAGTGGTGTACCGCTTTTTTGCAGACCCCCCGCTGATAATGTAAGCATCTCCCGCTGATCTTTTGTATGAACACATGCGCGCAGCACGCACGCGCGGACAGCCGGCATTTCTATGGTGGTGGACTGGACACACAACTTTCTGAACTACAACTGATGGAATATATTTTGAGTCTCATATTTAATTAATCTACACCTGAATTACCTGCATCTGTGTTGGAAGAGAGACAGCTGGATCCAGTTGTCGCTGTTAACGAGGCAGGCGGACATTACACACGTCAAGCTGCACTATAACATACTAAATGTGCTATATAATAACAGTTTAACAATAATAAGCAGTATTTATGTTAGCATGGGAGATATATACATTTATCTTAGCTAAATTAATCTATCTGGACTCATTACGTCATGCCTAACATGTTGAAAATGAAGACACCAGGTTGATTTTTAATTTATTTATTCATTCAACACCACAAACTGTACATCACAAACACTGAAAATGAAATTGAACACTTTTAAAAACACGTTAACCGAACTTTAATGAACTGGACTCTGTTGTTTTCATCCTGGACCTGGTGGACACTGGACCCACATCCGAACCGGTCCGCTTCGTGGAACGAGAGCTTCGACCTCGCAGGAAAAAAATAAAACCTCAGTTGGTTGTTCTGTGATCGCAGTAAACACAAGGAAACATTATTAAGAACATTGTTTACCTTGTAGCGCTGCTGTAAATCAGCTGATTCTCACGGACTAAAGTCCGACATCGTCACTCGGTTCAGGTCCGCTCAGCAACTGGTGTGCAGCTTGTTAGATGAAGCGGGTCCCACTTGGTATCAAATCTGTCGACTCTTATCCAAATTCCAGCTTTTACTTGTTGTTAACTTGTTGGCAACAACTTGTTGTTAGCTGAACTTTTAGCCAGAGAGGAAAACAGACTGACGCAGCACGCATGCGCAGTAGTGAAGGTTAAAAAATTCAAAGCGCCATCTAATGGCACAGCTTGGTAACAGTGAATTCATGAGAGCGAGGGGGAATCATATCCACAGAATTCGCCCGTGTCAACGCAAAACTTTTCATCTAATTAAAGCTACAGTATGTAGTTTCTGGAAAACGCTGGGCTTAGAAAAATTTTGAACAGAGACACCTTTCTGGTCCCTCCCCCTTGCTCTGGCTGACCTGCAACTCACCCTCCTTAGCTCCTCCTCCACAGCATGGCCTGTCTCGTGACTGGCCAGGCGGGGTTGGGACAGGCGGGGGATGTGCGGGGGATGGGCGTGAGAAGCTCATTCATGAACCAAACTCTGTTTTTATTGGCTGATTAAAGGTATGGTCTGCGATTTTTGAACACTCTGGGACTTAGAAATATTTTCAGCGCAGAAAAGCATTCTGCTCCCTCCCCTCAGAGCCATATATGGCACAGTCCATGCTTCTGCTGAACTTGGGATCTGCTCCGCCCCCGGCTGCTGTCTGCTCAGAGCCGCTGCGATATTCTGTGTTTATGTTAATAAAACCTTCTAATAAAATAAAATAAAACCATGGAGCGCTAGTCCTACAACACAAAATCCAGCAGAAATCATCAGAGGTTCACGAAGCAACGTTGGACATGATTTAATTCGCTCGTGATTTCATCATGTCTGTCAGCGCTGGTCTGGAATGTCTGGAATGCTCCGCCCCCAGTACATGTCCTGTCTCTGCGCTCCGAAGTTCTGTGTTTATATGATAATATAACTGTTTAAAAAATATAATAAAACCATGAATCACTCATCCAACAACACAAAAACCAGAAGAAATCAGCAGAGGTTCACGAAGCAACGTTGGACATGTTTTAATTCGCTCGTGAGTCGTGACAAATCCATTTCCTCATTCCTGTCAGTGAAGGATGAAGCGATCACTTGACTTTTGGCAAAAAAACTAAATAAAAGTCCAGCTCTGGGATAAAGAAGGGATATTTAATACATTTTGTGTCACATAAAAAACAGTCCTGCATCGCTTTGCAATCCTTTGAATGAGAACGAGCTGCGGCTGGGACAGGTGGGGGCGTGGGTTGGGGCGTGACAAACAACTCTGTTTTTATTGGCTGTCAGTGTCCTGGTCACTCTTGTGTTTTCAGTGTTTTTATAAATGCTGATAGAGAAGCAAGGGGACTATAGTTTTTTTCAGAGATTACTTTGTCTAACATCAGTCTGTCAATAGATAGTGACAGAGTGAAGAAATATGTTAAAAATATATTGTTTGAAAAGTTAGACTACATTACAATGTTACATACCTCACCTTTAACGGTGGGTCACTGTGGGTTTTTAGACATGCTTGTAGTACCACCTGGAGAAGCCAGAGGACTATAGTTTTTTTATCAGTCTGTCAGGAGATAGTGACAGAGTGAAGAAATATGTTTAAAATGTATTTTTAAAAAAGTTACATACAGCAGCTTTAACATACCCCAAACCTCCGTTTCCCCCCACTGTGTCCGTGTAAACAGGGCCTCAGACTCAATGTCCCCCTCCTCCCCCGGAATGTGTTTGAAGTTCTCCCGGAGGTGGGAGTTAAAGCTCTGTCTCACGGGAGACTTTGCCAGACGTTCCCAGCAGACCCTCACAATATGTTTGCGCCTGCCAGGTCTGACCAGCATCCCCCACCCCCACTATCAGAGCCAACTCACCACCACGTAGTGGTCAGTGGACAACTCCGCCCCTCTCTTCACCCAAGTTTGCAAGACATGCGGTTGCAAATCAGATGAGACGACAACAAAGTTGATCATCAAAATGCTGCCTAAGGTGTCCTGGTGCCAAGAGCACATATGGACACACTTATGCTTGAACATCGTGTTCATTAATTACTATACATGACAAGCACAGAAGTCCAATAAAAGAACACCACTCAACTTGAGATCAGGGGGGCCGTTCCTCTCAACCAAAGCCCTCCAGGTCTCACTGTCATTGCCCATGTGGGCATTGAAGTCCCCAGCAGAACAAGGGAGTCCCCAGGAGGGGCACTCTCCAGTAGGGCTGGGCGATATGGCTCAAATATAATGTGTTATTTCAGAGCATGCTGACGATCACAATAAATTTTGTGATATAACAAAGAAAAAAAGGTAGAAATCATATTCCATCCATCCATCCATTATCTTTACCCACTTCTTCCATTTTGGGTCACGGGGTTCGCCTGTGCCCATGTCGAACAATCACTGTGCGAGGGGCAGTGTACACCTTGGACTCTCTCACTCACACCTAGGGACAATTTAGAGTTACCAATCAGCCTAACATGCATGTTTTCCGTCTGTGGGAGGAAACCAGTGTACCCGGAGAAAACCCATGTATGAACGGAGAGAACGTGCAAACTCCACTCAGAAAGCCCTCCCCCGGACAAGGATTTGAACTGGCTGCGTTCTCGCCGAGAGCTAGCAGCTCTTCCAGTTGCGCCACAGTGCTGCCTAACGTAGTTGTTCATTTGAAAAAATTAATTTAACATGTTGCTTTGCAGTATTATATAAAAACAAAAAACGAGTTAATTTTACTGCAATTGTTTTATTTAGTAAAGTGTTCAGTCTAAAAGTATAAAAATACAAAGGTCCTTCTGTTATTTAGATTGAAAAAGTCTGCACAAAATATAGATCAACAAAATCCACCACAAAACTAAAGTGCAGGTGCAGTTCCCCAAATAAACTAAATAAAATTAAAACTTAAGATCTGTTGAGCATAAATGTAAACTACAACAAAATATATGTTGCCTTTAAATGAACTATAACTTCCAAAACTTGTGACAAGGTGTCTTCAGCTGACCTTGAAGCTTGTTAGTGTTTCCGCTTCTTCTGTTCCTACAGGAATGATTCCATTTCTCTGACTGCTCTGTCTTTGATTACCTGCCTCTTTTCTTGGTCCATGGACTGACTGTGAGAGAGACTCAAGAGACACAGCTGAGCTGTGCATTTGTACCGGCAGTTTAGAGCAGGGGGGGGAGAAACAAAGCCAAGCTGTGTTTGTACCATCAGTTTAGAGCGTGGGGTGGCTGGCTTAGCGCGAGGGAGGAGGTAGCGTGAGCAATGCCTTTTAGCAAGTATTGGGCACAGCTAGCTTACGCTAGTACCAGTGGGGTTGTGGGGGTGTAGTTCGGCACACTCGGTTCTTTTAACAGGGGTGGGGTGCCCCACTTGTAAAATGGTAGGGAAAACATGAAATTAGAATATTATTATATAATTAATTTTCCCGGGCAAGCTTTTTTTTACCGGTATTATCGTGCACGATATGATATGTCCCAGCCCTACTCTCCTTTACCTCCTCCAAGGACTCCAAAAAGGGTGGGTAATCTGAGCTGCTGTTTGGCACATAAGCACAAAAAACAGTCAGAACCCGTCCCCCCACACGTAGGTGGAGGGAAGCTACCTTCTCGTTCACCGGGGTGAACCTCAACGTACAGGCACCAAGATGGGGGGAATGAGTATACCCACCCCTGCTCGGCGCCTCTCACCAGAGGCAATTCCAGAGTGGAAGAGTGTCCAACCCCTTTCAAAGAGACTGGTTCCAGAGCCAGAGCCATGCATCGAGGTGAGTCTTGACTATTTCTAGCCGGAACTTCCCAACCTCACACACCAGCTCAGGCTCCTTCCCCACCAGAGAGGTGACATTCCATGTCCCGAGAGCCAGCTTCTGTAGCTGAGGATCAGACTGCCAAGATCCCCCGCCTTCGGCCACTTACATTGCACCCGACCCCTTTGGCCCTTCCCATTGGGAGGGAGACATATGTCTCCTCTTCGGGCTATGCTTAGTCGGGCTCCATGGGTGGAAGCCCGGCCACCAGGCACTCGCTAGCATGCCCCACCTCCAGGCCTGCCTCCAGAGTGGGGCCCCAGTGACCCACGTCCAGGCGAGGGAACATTGTTTCCATTGGTTGTACTCATCATAGGGGTATTTGGGCAGCATTCTGTCTGGTCCCTCATCTAGGACCTGTCTGCATTGGGTGACCCTACTAAGGTCATGAAGCCCCTGACAGCATAGCTCCTATGATCATTGGGACACTCAAACCTCTCCACCACGGTAAGGTGGCAGCCCAGGGAGGGTATTTTAAACCAAATATTACACAGCTCTTATGGCCACTGGAAATTCCTCAAAATGCCTATTGATGTCTGAAATGAAAATGCCTGAAAATGCCATGTTTTTAAGGTTTGAGTAGTGCTGAAACGTGACGTCCTCAAACTGCTGAACATGACTTGAGTGGAAACTACAATCTGATATATCTGTTCAAACTGCAGAAAGCAGCTAATGAGTTTGTTATTGCTTCATGTCTAATGTTCTGATATACAAACCGGATTCCAAAAAAGTTGGGACACTAAACAAATTGTGAATAAAAACTGAATGTAATGATGTGAAGATGGAAAATGTCAATATTGTATTTGTAATAGAACATAGATGACAGATCAAAAGTTTAATCTGAGTAAATGTAACATTTTAAAGGAAAAATATGTTGATTCAAAATTTCACAGTGTCAACAAATCCCAAAAAAGTTGGGACAAGTAGCAATAAGTGGCTGGAAAAAGGAAATTGAGCATATAACGAACAGCTGGAAGACCAATTAACACTAATTAGGTCAATTGACAACATGATTGGGTATAAAAAGAGCTTCTCAGAGTGTCAGTGTCTCTCAGAAGCCAAGATGGTAAGAGGATCACCAATTCCACCATTGTTGCACAGAAAGATAGTGCAGCAATACCAGAATGGTGTTACCCAGCGTAAAATAGCAAAGACTTTTAAGTTATCATCATCAACCGTGCATAACATCATCAAAAGATTCAGAGAATCTGGAACAATCGCTGTGCGTAAGGGTCAAGGCCGTAAAACTCTACTGGATGCTCGTGATCTCCGGGCCCTTAAACGTCACTGCACCTCAAACAGGAATGCCACTGTCAAGGAAATAACAGAATGGGCTCAGGAATACTTCCAGAAAGCATTGTCAGTGAACACAATCCACCGTGCCATCCGCCGTTGCCAGCTGAAACTCTACAGTGCAAAGAGGAAGCCATTTCTAAGCAAGCTCCACAAGCTCAGACGTTTGCACTGGGCCAGGGGTCATTTAAAATGGAGTGTGGCAAAATGGAAGACTGTTCTGTGGTCAGATGAGTCACGATTTGAAGTTCTTTATGGAACACTGGGACGCCATGTCATCCGGACCAGAGAGGACAAGGATAGCCCAAGTTGTTATCAACGCTCCGTTCAGAAGCCTGCATCACTGATGGTATGGGGTTGCATGAGCGCTTGTGGCATGGGCAGCTTGCATGTCTGGAAAGGCACCATTAATGCAGAGAACTATGTTCAGGTTCTAGAACAACATATGCTCCATCTAGACGTCATCTCTTTCAGGGAAGACCCTGCATTTTTCAACAAGATAATGCCAGACCACATTCTGCAGCAATCACAACATCATGGCTACGTAGGAGAAGGATCCGGTACTGAAATGTCCAGCCTGCAGTCCAGATCTTTCACCTATAGAGAACATTTGGTGCATCATAAAGAGGAAGGTGCGACAAAGAAGGCCCAAGACGATTGAACAGTTAGAGGCCTGTATTAGACATGAATGTAGAGCATTCCTATTTCTAAACTTGAGAAACTGGTCTCCTCTGTCCCCAGACGTCTGTTGAGTGTTGTAAGAAGAAGGGGGGATGCCACACAGTGGTAAAAATGGACTTGTCCCAACTTTTTTGGGATTTGTTGACGCCATGAAATTTTGAAACAACATATTTTTCCCTTAAAATGATACATTCTCTCAGTTTAAACTTTTGATCTGTGATTTGTGTTCTATTCTGAATAAAATATTAGATGTTGGCACCTCCACATCATTGCATTCAGTTTTTATTCACAATTTGTTTAGTTTCCCAACTTTTGGGGAATCAAGTTTGTAACAACAGTTGTGAACACCAAAAGTTTCTTGATACATTGTCTTTTTTTTTTTTGTTGTTCTGTAGGTCTGATGCTGAAATGAAGGACTCCCTGCCAGTTAAAGTAAGTGATTTTTCTGATTTTTCCTTTTAACTGAAACCCGTTTTTGTTCCTTGTCTCACAGTATGCAAGTATGAGATAGAGAGAGATATCTCATTCTTTTGGTCACTGCCCAGATTATGTGACCATAGGTGATGGTAGGAAGGTAGACTGACCGGTAAACAGAGAGCTTTGTCTAACAGTTCAACTCCCTTTTCACAACAATTTATTGGCACAGAGTCCGCAATACTGCAGATGCTGCACCAATCCGTTTATCAATCTTGCGCTCCATTCTTCCCTCACTCATGAACAAAACCCGAGGTTCTTGAACTCCTCCACTTGAGGCAGAACCTCACCCTCGACCGGAAGAGAGCAATCCACCCTTTCCCGACTGAGGATCATAGCCTTAATAATAATAATAATAATGAATTCAATTTATAACGCGCTTTTCATTAGTGAAAATCTCAAAGCGCTACACACATTGAATGCTACACACATTCATACACCGGTAGCGGCAGACTACCATGCAAGGTGCTTTCCAGTCCTACCGGGAGCAACTCGGGGTTAAGTGTCTTGCCCAAGGACACAACGACATTTGAAGGTGCTGATTCTCATCCCAGCCGCCTCACACGCAGTTGCAAACCGCTCCAGTGAGAGCTGGAGATGTGGCATGTGACTAACTTCTCATCAACCGGGAAAAACTCCAGCACACAGGCACCAAGTCAGGGGGCTAAAAGTAGACCCACACCAGCTCGGTGTCTCTCACCATGGGAAACTCCAAAGTGGAATAAGATTCAGCTCCTCTCAAAGAGCTTGGTTCCAGAGCCCATGCTTTGCGTCAAGGTGAGCCCAACTACTGTACTGTATATCTATTCGGTACCTCTCAACCTCAGGCTCTTTCCCCACCAGAGAGGTCACATTCCATGTCCCAAGAGACAACTTTTGTAAGCCAGGGACTGAGTGCCAAAGCCCCCACCTTCGGCCACTACCCATGGCGTCATGCATCTGACTCTTATGACCCCTCCTGCAGGTGGTGGGCCCACAGTAAGGCAGGCCATGTTGCTTGTTCAGGCTGAGCCCAACCGGACCCCATACGTAGAGATCCAGTCACCAGGTGCTCGTTGACAAGCTCTTTTCCCAGGCCTGGTTCCAGGGTGGGGCCCCTGCAACCCACGTTGGGTCAAGGGACACTGTTCTGATCTCTGTCCATTTGAGTCTTTAGAAATTGTTTTTGTCAGAACCAATCTGCCTTGGGAGACCCTACCAGGGGTAATCACAATTGCCCCCAACAGCATAGATCCTAGGATCATTCATAAGGATAAGGTAGTGATTCAAGGAGGAGCTTAAAATTGTTGTTTCTTCATATAATTAGGGTGGCCAAAGATTAATCTATGGTGACCCACTGTCCACCTCCATGCTCCACCATTGCACATGGTGGTGGATAAAATTGCTCCCTCCGCTTATCTGGATCCATCAGTTTGTGCTGCCTTGAACAAGCAAAGCAAAAAAAAAGTAAAACTGTTCTTCTCCACAGTGTAACTCCTACCCACTTGAATATCAACAAAATTGTTAAAGTTTACTTGCATTTCCTGTTCAGTTCCTGTCCAGAAAAACACTTATCAGGAAAACTACAAACATTCACTGTTCAAATCCCTGAGCAAAGGGGCATCACCATATCACTTGTTTAATCAATGACTGATTTATTGTTTGTGTTTAAAATGGCTCCTTATTTAAACAAGAGAAGGACTAGCATTCTTTTTTTACCATTTGTACTGCAGGAAACAACAGTTTCAGCAGATCACTGTTTACAAGAGGAGGTGGTTCATAGGTTAGAGGTGGAGAGGATCCAGCTTTGCAAAGACCTGCAACATTGCTTTCATGAGATTCAACAGCGAGACCAATATATCCAGCATCTTAACTCCAAGGTATGAAAGCGCTATGGTCTCCTGGAAATGTAGTAATGACTAAGCTTTGTTGAAAAAATAAAATAAAATAAAAGAATGGTTCCT
>JBBPBX010006463.1:10766-55773 GCA_038048925.1 Garcialebias charrua | reverse complement strand
CACACACACACCTCCCCTACAGCTGCAGCAGGCAATCGAGGAGAAAGCTACTATTGCAGCTCAGCTGAGGTCTGTTTCCCAATCACTTCAAGACACCCAGGATTGCTGCCACTGGCTGGAACATCAAACCCCAGGCCAAGTACAGGTAACAGGTCCAAAACGCCTTCAAATGAGGCAGGTTGTTACTATCCAGCTACAGTATCTGCATGCTAACTGCTCCACACAAACTCACTTAGAAAAACTGAAAGTTATGCACCATAACTCATGTTCCCTGAAGGAAGGGAACGAGGTGCAACATAAATGCTATGGGAAATTGTGCTCCGCGCAGTTACCTGAAGGAATACAATCACGCCTTTACGGCAGGGGCGTCAGCGTCGCGCCAGAGGCCCTGCCCTCTGGGTACTTAAGCCGCTGACGCCCATCCATTGATCTCCAAAACGCACTTCACCGAGCTTTCAGCATTGAAAGGGTATGTTGCACCTCGTTCCCTTCCTTCAGGGAACATGAGTTATGGTGCATAACTTTCAGTTCCCTTTATCGGTCATGTCACTCGGGGCAACATAAATGCTATGGGAACATAATCCATTCACGCCCTTGAAATGCTCAGTAAAATGCATCCTAGTGTGAACGTCCGCCTTTATTCAAAAGGCCGCTTTCTACTGTGTGTTAGAAAGGACAGCCTGAGTGACATCACACGCAGTAACATCCAAACTGTAATGCTTTGCAAACGTGTTCATTGAGCTCCAGTTCGTAGCAGCACAGATGTCTGCAACTGGTACACCCTTGAACAGTGACCACGAGGTGGCCAAGCCCCGAGTGGAGTGGGCACGCACTCCAGAGGGCACCTGTTGACCTTTGCTACTGTACGCCCTTTTTATGGTCTCAGTCACCCAGTGTGAGAGGCGCTGTTTTGATAGGGCCTTTCCCATAGCTGGTGCAGCAAAGCACACAAACAGTTGATTTGTTTTTCTCCATTCGGCTGTTTGCTGCATGTAAGTGCTTAAAGCTCTCATGGGGCAGAGAACCTTCAGCCTTTCCTGTTCCTAAGTGAGGATAGGAGCAGGTGGAAAAGAAGAGAGCTCAAAGTCCAGACTTCTGGGGTTTAAAGTCAGAACCTTAGGGGTATATGCAGGATTAGGCCTTAGGGTGACCTTTGACCCGTCAGGGGCGAACCTGGTACACATTGGATGTAGGGACAAAGCGTGGAGGTCACCCACACGTTTTGCCGAGCAAAGGGCCAGGAGAAGAGCGGTCTTATAAGATAATAAATCTATCTTAATGTCGCTCAGTGGTTCGAATGGGGGGTCACAGAGAGCCCCCAAGACCATACTAAGATGCCATCCAAGGGTCAAGATCCTGCTGGGGGGTCTCTTCTTTAGCACGCCCTTCATAAATCTTATCATGAGCGGGTGTGCTCCAGGCGTCCTGCTCCCCTAGCCCTCGTGACAAGCTGAAAATGCTGATAGGAACACCTTAATCATTGAGAAAGAGCGACCTTTTTTCAACAAGTCCTGAAGAAAGGTGAGGAGCTAGGCCAAGTTGCATGAATAAGAAATAATATTTCTTTCTGTGTACCAAGCTTCAAAAATATGCCATTTCCTGGCGTAGAGAGACTGTGTTGACACAGCTCGTGCGTTTTGAATGGTTTTTACCACGTTCTCTGGCAGGCCTGAGGCCATCAGCTTGTTCCTCTCTGCCACCGAGCTGAAATTTGCCACAGTTCTCAGCCTAAGTGGCGAAACTGTTCGTTCCGGTGACTTGGAGGATCCCTGGAGAGGAGCCGGTGGTGGAACCAGCTCTCCCTCAAGGGCCCTAATTTCTGTGGTCCTTTGAAGGTCAACCACGTTAGGGAGAGGGCCTTTCTGCAGATGTATCTCCATACTACTCTGATCAGGAGTGTTTGGAGGCAGAGGCAATCTGCTGTCATTATTAGACAAAAGCTGAACAGAATGTCTGTTTTTCCTCTTTTTGTTGGGGGTCATGGATCGGAGGGGTTGCACGTTTTGTAAACGAGCAGATCTCCTGACTCCAGCCCGTTTCCTGGTTGGGTCAGCACAGTGAGCGCGGTCACACGCTGCAGGATCACTGTTTGAGCATGGCGTGTCACCCATTGAGAATAAGGAGACCGCTTCAGCATAAGAATGTGGAAATGGTCCTTTGTGTTGAGCAGACTTTATGTTTACACATGCTACAGTTTCATCACAACTGCCTTTGTGAACGTGTGATACTGGTGTTGGCCTGCGGGCTTCTGCCGTGGCCCCCGTCCTTTACTGGCGTCTGATGAATAGGTGGCCAGGAAGGTGGGTCGTCGGATTCTGTCGGCGTGCACCCCTGGAGCACGGACGTGTCACGGATTTGTTTGATTTGTGTATTGCCGGCCCCGTGGTTTAGAACGGAGCGGGGGCTGGAGCACGTGACCCTCCCTCACCTGTCTCTGTGAGGAGTTACGAGCCTGGTCGCAGGCGCCTCTGGGCCTGTCTGTTGCAGACAGAACAGAGGCACCCTGCTGGGGTTTATCAATTAGGCTAACACCCCGTGAGCCGTGAGAGAGGGGGGGAAGATGGCCCCGCCCTGTATATCGGCTGGAAGAACGGAGGGGACCGTTCTGCTGATGTTACTGTGTTTGTTGTTGTTGGTGGTTTTTTTTGTTTGTTTTTTGTGAGTCAAGAAAACGGAGAGGGGCTGTTTTTTTTTGCTTTATTCGTGCTTACGTGTAACGACATATTTGACTTTATGTCACTCACAGCAGAAAGAACATGATTTGTGTCCGAAACAAAGTCACCAGCTTTTTGTACCGTGCTACAAACAAAGTCTGGACGTGAAAAGATCATTTCCCGTACCACGTGGGCGGGTGATCGTGTAAAGTTAAGAAGTGGTCCTGGTTCATCAGGCACGCTTCTGTTTGGTGTCCCGATTCGCCGAGGAGGTTCTGTACCGGTCCTTCTGGCGGGGAACAAATCTGTTCTTACTCCAGGCGTGTTCGGTCTGAGGTGGGCCCGGCAGTGGTCTCTGCCGGTGCTCGACCTCGTACGCCGGCCGCTGTTGCGGTGGGGCACGTGTGGCTGAGTGGTGTCAAGGCTGCGGTGCTCTGCTCCCAGCTGACTCCCTGGGGGGGTGGGGGGGTGGTGAAGGCTCTCCTGGGGATGCCCACCCGGAGAGCTTCAGCCTGTTTGCGCCTCTGGTCCAGCCTGGTCTGAATTCGATCCAGCGCTTTTCCAAAAAGTCCCGTCGGTTCTATCGAATGGTGGAGAAAAGGAATTTTCTGTCCCTCCGGGAGGTCAGTTAGGGTCATCCACAGATGGCTTATTGCGATGACCACCTCCGCTATTCCTCTGCCTTGTGCAACAGCTGCTTTCCCCATCATGCGGAGCACAAAGTCTGTTGCCCTGCGGGCTTCATCCAGCAGCTCCGCGGCAGCTTGCTTGTCTGGAGCTCCTGTAGTTTTTCAGCCAGGTACGCTTGCATCATTGCGGACGCGTTCATTGTGCGCGCCGCGAGGCCCTGAGCCCTGTAGCATTTCTCGTGCAGAGAAGCCAAAGCTCGACAGGCTTTGCTAGGGAAAGTTGGTTTTGTCCCTGATGACTTGGGAGCCAGATGAGACGCCAGCGTATCCTCAATTTGAGGCACATTGGCTATTCCCACTTCATCCATCCAGTCCACGTCGAGAAACTGCGAGAGCGGCAGCAGCATGGGAGCTCTGGGCTGAGCCCAGGTGCGAGTCAGCTCTGTGAAGAAATCCGAGAAGACTGGTATCCTTTGCCTCGTGGCGGCCTGCTGCTTTGAATAAAAAAACTTTCCTGCCAACCTCGTGACTTGTTGACGAGGTGGAGGCTCCGGCCATGGGATCTTCAGTGCGTCCGCTGCTCTGTGACACAAGTCGAACAGAGCAGGTATCGAAAAGTCAGTCTCAGGGAGCACAGGCACCGGGGTGCGAGAGAGGTCTTCTCCCTGTTCCCCGTATTCGACGTCAGCGTCGTCCGCAGAAAATTCACCTGAGGCTGAAATCGAGATCTCGTCCTCGTTCATCATGCCTCAAGTGTCAAATTTGACTGTTAGCCCACCATGGGGGCCAGCACATCTGGGCTGTCGCCCCATTCGACTCGGGTGCTGTCATCCAAAGCCATGCTCTCGAGCTCCGGCGTGGGAGTGAGAGCCCCAGTAGTGTCCGGGTTTGCTGGCGCCGCAGCAGCTCCCATGACCTTGGCGACAAAGTCCGCCCGGTGCCTCCTCACTGCCTCCAGCATCTGGCTGCAGTGTGGGCAAGACTCGGGTGCGTCCAGCGCCATGTTCGCGTGCAGCATCCCCAAGCAGACGGGACAGGCCTCGTGGGTGTCCGTCGTTGAGAGGGAAAAACTGCATCTGCTGGGGCAGGCGCGCGAGGTTGGGCTTGCTGCCCTGCCAGTCTTTTTTGGAAGTCTTGTCTTTTGCTTTCCTTTCTCCGGAGGCATGTCCGAGATAAGACGAGCGAGTCCTTCCAAGATCTTTTTTCTCTTTATTTGAGACGTCTCCTCCGTCACGTCGCTTTCGCTGGCTAGCCTGCTACGAATTAGCAAAGGTAGCGGTGTGACGCAGCTAGCGCCGTCAAGCGAAGCAGTCTGCGGAAAGAGGAGAAGAAAAAACTTCGGGTTTAAGGAAAAATGTGCCGGACTAGCTTTCGCTAGCCCAGTAGTACGCAGGAATAATTCTCTGTATGCTCTGTGTAGGGAGCAAGCTCACCTCTGATCGAGCGATGAAGCAACAGAAAAGTCCCGCAAAGAGAGAGAGTTCAGGTTTAAGCGAGGTGAATGGCAATAAGAGATCGATGGATGGGCATCAGCGGCTTAAGTACCCAGAGGGCGGGGCCTCTGGCGCGACGCCCCTGCTGTAAAGGCGTGATTGTATTCCTTCAGGTAACTGCGCGGAGCGCAATTTCCCATAGCATTTATGTTGCACCGAGTGACATGACTGATAAAGGGAACCTGAACTATTCCCTGAAGTTGACTGCATCAGTTGAAATTAGTGATATATTTGTTTGTTTATGTTTATGTTTATTAAATTTGTTCATTTTTTTACAAAAGAAACAATACAAGGCAATCTCATAATGATAGTGTACAAAATGTAAAAAAATGAAAGGTGGCAGAAAGAAGAATAAATCTTATTATATCTGCCCCTTATCTCCAACAATCAGATTAAACAACAGTAGTCAAACCATGTAAACAATAATAATCTTCAACCAACTTTTTCCAACAATCAGGTTAAACAATAATATTCTTCAACCAACAGTACAAAATGACTAACTCTTTCTAGTTTTCTAACTAATACTAATACAGTACAAAATGACTAACACTTTCTAATTTTCTAACTAATACAATACACATTACGTTATTTCACATATATTTTTTTAACATATTTGTTTTGATCATTTTTTTAAATGTAAACATTGACTTGGCATTTTTAACTACATTCTCCAAGCCATTCCATAATCTAATTCCCTGAATTGAGGTAGAACGTCCCTTCAAACTGGTTCTGAATTGTGGTTTTACAAACAACTCTGTTCCCTTAAGATTATAACAACTTTGTCTTTTAACAAAGTGCATTTGGATATTTAAAGGTAATGCATTATTTTGAGCTCTATACATAACTGATAAAATATTATAGTCTACCAAATCATGGAACTTCAGTAATTTTAGTTGATAAAATAATGTACTTGATGGATGACGGTAATGCTTTCTAGTGATAATTCTTACAGCTCTTTTCTGTAATACAAAAATAGGCTTTGTGATTGTTTTACACGCATTCCCCCAAACATCAATACAATAGATTAAGTGTGGAACAATGATTGTGTTATACAACAAATACAGAGCTTTATCATTCAATAGGTCTCTGACTTTGTACAGTACTGCTATCGATTTAGCTATTTTTATTCTTACAGAATTTATGTGTTGTTTCCATGTCAGTTTGTCATCAATGATAACACCCAAAAACTTCACCTCATTCACTCTACAAATCTCAACATCCTCAATTTTGAGTGGAACATCAACAGTTTTCTTTCTATTACCGAATATCATGTAATTAGTTTTCTCTAGATTTAATGATAATTTATTTATTTTAAACCAAGTTTGTATCTTGACAAATTCTGTCTTTATCAATTCTAACATTTGTTCTATATCTTCACCTGAACAGAAAAAAGTGGTATCATCTGCGAAAAGTACACATTTAAGGAGTCCTGACACATTTACCAAGTCATTCACATATAAAATAAAAAGCTTTGGTCCAAGTACAGAGCCTTGGGGAACTCCACATGTGATATTACAGAGGTCAGATCTTACATCATTTATTTGTACAAATTGTTTCCTATTTTTTAAGTAGCTAGATACCCACTGTAATGCTGGTCCTCTAATACCATATTTGTTCAGTTTTTCAAGGAGAATGGTGTGATCAATAGTATCGAATGCTTTTTTTAAATCAACAAAGATACTGATACAGTGTTGTTTTTGATCGACAGCAGTAGTTATTTGTTCCATTAATTCCATGAGAGCCATTGATGTAGAGTTTTTTGATCTAAACCCATACTGACTGCTGCTTAGAATATTTTGTTTATCTATAAATTGGTCTAGTCTGTTTACAAATAGTTTTTCAAGAATTTTTGAAAACTGTGGTAACAAGGATATAGGTCTATAATTGTTGAATACACATTTATCACCATTTTTAAAAAGAGGAACGACCTTAGCTACTTTCATATTATCTGGAAAAATTCCTGTTGAAAATGATAAGTTACATATGTATGTGAACGGCTCAATAACATGGCTCATTATGTCCTTTACAAACATCATATCCATGTCCACCCAGTCTTTCGATCTCTTGTCTGTAAGATGTTTTACTACATTCATTATTTCCTCTTTGTTAGTTCCATTTAGGAAAATACTATTTGCACAACCTGTAATTGAGTGGATCATATTTTTATCTACTTTTGGTATCTTAGCTGCAAGGCTTGATCCAACATTCACGAAATATTGATTAAATCCATTTACAATTTCATTTTCATCATGAACTTCATCGTTGTCTTTTACAAAATATTTTGAAATACCAGTTTTTGCTTTATGATTCTTCAGTACACCATTCATTACTCGCCATGTTGCTTTCATATCACCATTAGTTTTATCTAATAATTTACTATAATATTCTTTCTTATGTTTCCTTATAATCCCTACTAATTTATTTTTATACTTTTTATATTTTTCTTCTGCGCTCTGACTTCGCAATTTCAAGAAACATGAATACAAATAATTCTTTTTTTTACATGCATTTCTTAACCCTTTTGTCATCCATGGTTGATCATTCGTATTTCTCTTTGTGTAATTTGTTTGCACACAATTCTTTTCATACAGGGTTTCCAAGATATTCATAAACTCATCATATGCCCTGTTCGCATCATCAACATACACATCATTCCAGTCTTGTTTATCCAGATCCTCTTTCAATTTTTCCAAAACTTTTTTTGATGTGTTTATGATTTTTTTCTTCGTTGTGTCTGCTTTTGTGATATTTTGATCATTTTTAAAGATTGTGAAAACTGGTAAATGATCACTTAAGTCGGTCGTTAAGATACCACCAATCACATCCCCATTTGTTATATTTGTGAAAATATTATCAATTATTGTGGCACTATGAGTTGTAATTCTTGTTGGCTTTGATATCAATGGATACATATTTAAACTGTACATTGAGTTTATAAATGTGCTTATGTTATTTGAATCTGTTTTATTTCCCATATCAATGTTAAAGTCTCCACACAAGAAAATATTTTTATTAAAACTTTTCTCCATTAGTTCCAAGATTTTATCAGTGAATATTTCTATATTTGCTCCTGGTGATCTATATACACAACTTATTATTATGTTTTTATCGTTTTTGTTTATAATTTCTATTGTTATCATTTCCATAATATTATCAACTATTATTGACATTTCATTATTTAATTTACATTTTATTTCATTATTGACAAATAGTGCGACACCACCACCTCTTTTATTATTTCTGTTCATATGATATAATTCATACCCCTCGATGTGAATATTACTAGTGTTATCATCATTAAGCCATGTCTCTGACAACGCTATTATCGTAAAAGTTCTATTTAATTGTTTTAAGTAATCTGTTATTTTGGATATGTTTGCATTTATACTTCTGCTATTAAAGTGAATAATGGAGAGAACTCCATTTGATATATTGATGTCATTAAACTGCTCTTCATTATAATATTCGCTATCATTTATTACAGGAAAAAAATTTGCATCAATCACATTTTCAACATTATATATTTTAGGTTCTGAGTCTTCGTATGTTGTCATGTTCTAATGTATTTGTTCATTTCACCGTATATTTTATCCATTTTGATTGTGAGTTGTTTCATTGATTTGTAATTTTTCATCTCTTGAATTCATCCAGATCCGTCAGCTCTTTTATCATTTTAGGCTGAGACCCTTCCTTTGCTTTGATAAAGACGTATCCATTTCTAGTCCATGTTGATGCTATTTTTTTTTCTTTGTTTTTTAACCACCTTGCTTCTTTTGCAATTTTTCCATTTTTTTTGGTAAGATGTTCATTTATGTAAACGTCTGATCCGTTCAGATTTCTTCTATTTTGCATAACATAGTTTTTAGTATTCCT
The DNA here is from genome assembly GCA_038048925.1 of Garcialebias charrua. Taxonomy (NCBI): domain Eukaryota; kingdom Metazoa; phylum Chordata; class Actinopteri; order Cyprinodontiformes; family Rivulidae; genus Garcialebias; species Garcialebias charrua. The sequence goes on along the minus strand of JBBPBX010006463.1, from coordinate 47,124 downwards.
GCTAATGAACTTAACGACCACTGACGGTTTGAATCTTGGTGAATTATTGGGCAGGGTGTGACAGAATGAAATGTCCTCATAGTTTATGTTAATGTTCTTTTCCTGTAAGAAATTAACTACAAGTTCCTCCAGAGTCCCTTGTTCTTCCTGAGATTCATACTCATTTGGATCATTGTTTTTAGGAGCTCTTTGATGTGTCCGACACTTACTAACATCAAGTCCTGAGATGACCACGTTGTCTTGCTTTGTAAATTGTTCTAAATCCTCTATTTTTTGTTCTAAATCAGCAATTATCTTGTCTTTGTTAGTTACCAGTTCTTTCAGTTCTCTTATTTCTTTAACCAGACTGGCCTGGGAAACCATCTTTGCTGTTAAACTTTCTATTTGTCCACTCATAAAGTTGAGTGATTCTCTAAAGTCTTGCATATCTGAGTTGTTTCTCTCCGAGTCTGGTGACTTTTGTCCTCTATTTTTCATATTTACAGAGACTGGTGACTTTGGTCCTTTACCTCTTGTCATACTTACAGAGTTTGTGATCTAGTGGTAGCAGGACTTTGGTTTATTCACTGAACCACGTGGCCATTCCACGAGGCTCACAGGCCTAAAGATGATTGGTGTGGCCCAGCAGTGCAGCACCCAGATCAGCAGTTATTAGATCAGAACTCACGGTTTCAGCAGCCTGCAGCAATCAGATCCACCATCCGAAGAGGTCCGCTCACTAGATCAGACGCAGTCCAGCCAGCACCGCACTCAGCTCCAGTGGCTCAAGGCCCAGCTCCGACCCCCACCAGAACCGATGCAGCCCAGTTAGCACAGCACGTAGCTCCAGGCCCAGCTCCGACCCCCACCAGAACCGATGCAGCCCAGTTAGCACAGCACGTAGCTCCAGGTCCAGCTCCGAAGCCCGCTCAGCCCCAAGCGGCGGTCCCCCGGCTCTCCCACGGCGATCCGTCCAGCTCGAAACTCCAGGCCGCGGTCCTCCGGTTCTCCCACGACTCTCAGGCGGCGTTCACGTTCGGCCCACTCGCGGTGCCTGGCCCCGGCTCTCTCACGGCTCCCAGCCCAGCTCGAACTCCAGGCCGCGGTCCTCCGGCTCTCCTACGGCGCTCCAGGCGGCGTACACGGCGCTCGGCTCACTCGTGGTGCCCGGACCAGCTTAAAGTTCCAGGCGGCGTACACGACGCTTGGCCCACCACCGCGCTACCACTGTAGCGTGTTTTGTTGTGTTCTTTCACTGCAACAAAGCACCCCAGCGTGCCGGCCCGCTTTTCTTCGTAATAACCAGCGTATTCTCCGGTTTATTTGTTTACGAAGCCTGCAACTACAGCACCCGGTTACGGTGAGCTAGCTCGGTTAGCTTTGATTAGCCCGGTTTGTAGCTACGCTAGGCTAACTCTCGGCAAAAACTCACGGACACGTTGGCTTGTAGATTCATAATTCTGGATCGCAAGTTCCAGTCCAATTTCCGCAGCTTTTTCAACGCTCCTCTCTGTACATCTCTGCACATCCAGCGCAAAAAAGCTCTCCAAATACTCCTTTTGGAGGTAATACTGGCAGGAGCCCGACTAAACACGTCCACTCTGTTCAGCCGCCATCTTTGTTTCTTTGTTTATTTAAAGGTGCACTCTGCAGTTTTTGTAGAACATAGCACTTAGAAAATTTTTCAACAGGGAAAGCATTCTGGTCCCTCCCCACTCAGTGCCATATATGGCTCTGCTCCCCCTTGCTCTCGCTGCAGCCTCTGAATGCTCCGCCTCCACTACATGTCCTGTGGCAGCCGCTACGAAGTTCTGTGATTATATGTTAATAAAACGTTCTAAAAAATAAAATAAAAACATGGAGCACTGGTCCAGCACACCAGGAAATCTGCTGAGCCTCGCGCAGCCACGTTGAACCCGAGTTTAATTCGCTCGTGACAAATTCATCAATTTCCTCATTTCAGTCATGGAGTCAGTGGACGAGGAAGTGATCACTTGGCTTTAGGCAAAAAAACAAAAGAAAAGTCCAGATCAGGGATGAAGAAGGGGAATTTAATACATTTGTGTCACATACAAAACAGTTTTGCATCGCTTTGCAATACTTTGAACGAGAACCTGCGCGGCCGCGGGGGCTGGGACAGGCGGGGGCGTGGGTTAGGAGCGTGAGAAGTGAGAAGCTCTGTTTTTATTGGCTGGTTAAAAACTCTGTTTTTATTGGCTGGTTAACGGCGGGTCACTGTGGCTTTTTAGAAATGCTTATTTACCACCTGGAGAAGCAAGGGGACTATAGTTTTTTTCAGAGATTACTTTGTCTAACATCAGTCTGTCAGGAGATAGTGACAGAGTGAAGAAATATGTTAAAAATATATATTTTAGACTAGGGCTGTGCGATATGACGATATATATCGTGGGGACGATAGAAACGTGTCTATCGTGCTACTTTCCTTCTATCGTCTCTATCGTGATAAATAAGAATAAAAAAATAACTGTCGCAAAGAAGCTTCATATGGGGTTTTGCGAGATGACGGCGCTGCTTTATGTTTGACGCACGCGCGGGTTTGCGACACATGCTTTACGTTGTTAAACTCGAGAGCAACAGAGCCGCAGGCGCATGAAGCCGGTGTCTCAACAAGGAGAAAACAGCTGCACAGGCAGCCCAAGAAGAATAACTTTTACCAAAAAGAGGGGGAAGCTCACCTTGTTAGCTTCCATTATTTCGCTCCGCTGAAACTCGGAGACAAAATGGGTCCAGAGGACACGAACCCAGAGTCCAACCGAGTCCGAACTCGGGTCCAGTTAACCAATACAAAACAGACCAGAGACACAACAGAACCGCAATCAAACGCAACGTTTTCTCTTTTCTGTTTCTTGCTTTGTTTACTCAAACTTCAGAGCGGATTTCTTCTTCGTGAGTTTCATTAGCAGCTGTTGTTTTACCGCCACCTGCAGGAAAAATTTGGACCAAAGTAGAAAAGGAGTTGTTTGTTTGTTTGTTTGTTAGTTTATTCATTTTATAATATGAAATACAACAATTAACGTATTCATAATAGAAAAAAATAAAAAATAAAATGAAAGGTAGCAGATGAAGAATAAATCTTATTAAATCTGCTCCTTATTCATCTAATAACAGTTCAAACAATATTTTCTATAATAACAAAATAAGTAAATAACTCAGTCAATTTTCAATTCACATATATCACACATTAAATTAGATTCATTTATTTTTTTAGCAATTCATTTTTTACCAGTTTCTTAAATACAAGGAATGATTTGGCTTCCTTAACATTTGTCATTTGGCATTAAGTCATTCCATAATCGTACTCCTTGAATTAAGGTAGATCTTAGGTAGATCTAGTTTCTACTTTGGTCCAAATTTCCTTGTTCTTTTTGTTCACATTCTTATAATTGTAACTATCTGTAGTAAAATAATAAAATAAAAAAACTTTGGTCCAAATTTTTCCTGTACACACACACACACACACATACACATCGTGTTGTATATATCATGATACATATCGTTATTGTGATATAAAAAAGTCAATATCGTGATATATGATTTTTTCCATATCGCCCAGCCCTATTTTAGACAACTTACAGACTGCACTACAGAAACTGCAGACTGCACCTTTAAAGTAGGACTGCACAGTACATCTCAAAATGTCATTGCAATGTCCGTGAGCACAATATGAATATAGCAAAAGAACTGCTAAGATCGCAGGCAGCATAGTGATGCAGTTGGTAGAGTAAGATGACCAGATTTCTGAAGTCAAATCTGGAGACATTTCCAGCTCAGAGACCAACCCCACACAGTCTGCTCTTTGAATTGAGAAAGCTTCTCAGATGAGTAGTGAAACATCTTCTGTTACAAATAAAGTCCAGTTGTTTTTGTCTTGAACGTTTTTGAATTTACCATGTCCTGGATCACTGAGAATCTTCACCAGTATATTGCTAAACATTTTGGGAAGGATACCCTAGGAGCAGTGCGGGAGTTTGAGAAGATGTCAAGGAAGCTTGCAGACTACAGGAACCATCTTCGTTTCAGTCTGAGATGCAGACAAGATAATCTCACCCCCAGCAGTATAAAACTCAACTCCACGATAAAAGGACATAAAGGAATACTCATGAAAGTTCAAAACAAGCTGCTCAGTGAGAGAATAAGACAGATCCACTTCATCATTGAAGCTTTCTCACTCAAAATGGATCAAACCCTCCAGAAGCTGTCTACTCTTCTACCACTCTCTCTGTTGGAAGAAGTATCTTGTTTTGTTGAAAAGGCCCAGCTATCACAGCATCAAAAGAGCAAGGAACGTCAAAAAAGGCAAGTTTCTAAAATTACAACGGAGAGCTGGTTTATCATCACAAACCATCAGTCAACCTCAGGAGGTTGTCGCCAACACAAATATTCAAGACCAATGGGTTAGAAATCTGTCAAACAGGAACTTGACACAGCCTGAGAAAGATGTGCTGGCAAAAGGACTAAACTTTGCCATCTCTCCACAAGAAATACTTGTTGTGGAACTAATCACTGCCACTCAATCCGCGATTAGGAACAACAACTTGATGAAAGAGGAGGCAGAACAACTCAGAATGAAAATATCAGCAACCCTCTCAAGTTCCAAACTGCCTCCTTCAAATCTCACATCATAGGAAATGAAAACTATAATATCACTCAGCCAGGACCAAAACATTGCCATTTTACCAGTTGACAAAGGAAGATGCACAGTAGTCCTCAATACTTCTGATTACCAGGAAAAAATATCTACACTACTGAGTGAAAGCAAGACCTATAAGACCCTGAAGAGGGACCCAACTAACACCTTTAAAAAGAAAGTCACAGATTACCTGCAAAAACTTGAAAAGGAGAAAACAATCAATCGATCGTTGTATTATATGTAGCCGGGTTGGGTGTGGTTAAAATTGGGTAACTGAAGTTTAAAAAAGTTTAAAAATACTATTTTAAATAAATACCGCTGCTCATCAAACAGGCCCCCTCCCTCTCGGTTTTCAAATCCCGGTTAAAAACTCACTACTACTCCATCGCTTTCAATGCCAGCTGATTTGTATTGGATCGTTTGATTTATGATCTGCAATGTTTTTATGTTTTTCGTGTTGTACTTCATTGTCTGTGTTGCCTGTTGCGTGTTTGTTTGTCCAGCACTTTGGTGTGGACTTGTTCCTGTTTAAAGTGCTTTATAAATAAAATGGTATGGTATGGTATGGTAAATAAAATTGATTAAAATGATTGTACCTAAAAAAGTTACCTTTAAAGGCACGTAGGCCCGTTTGCAGAGGAGGCTTGAGACAAGTTCACACAGTGACACAAGTTAAATTGCACAGTCGTTTAATTTAAAAATGCAAAGTTAAAATATTCACAATTTTAAAAGGCAGCAATAGCTCCAGTCAATAATAAAAGTGCAATTCAGGATAATGTTCTAAAAAACAGAAAAACCCCGCACACCAATCTTATATCAAACCAGGAGTAATGTCACTGCCAGGAGGGATTCTCATCAGTCACTCAACAGCAGTCCTGAGTCCACCCTGGTAGAATCTGCTGCACCAGGAGGAACGCCACTCAAGCCAACACCTGTTCAATTAGTCGAGCTGGGCATCAGTCGGCTCAGTTCAGCCCACAGGACGCGTGACGCAGCCCGTCCCATGCCGTCTAGACAGCGGGCACCAACACAGCACAGGACCAGTCGGCAGTCGATGGATGACCCAGATAGAGGCAGAGACCAGTCGGGACAATCCAGACAGCAGCAAACGAACATCAAGGACAAACAGCAGGGAGATGGACGCCAAGGACAAACAGCAGGGGCTAACAAACAATAAATATTTAGAAATAAAATCTTGAAAGTCTAAAACAGAAAGACAAACTGGCGCTTACTCACCACCAAGTTCCACCTCAACAGGAGAGGGAAACAGGAAGCTTGTACCGGTGGTCGCGAGAACAGTAGATCATCTCGACCCCACGCACACAATCATTAACGCTAGCGCGTGACACAGCCAGCAAACGCGAGGTCTACCCCGGAAGGCGGATGACGTGTAGTCAACCCTGAGGGCTTGCCTGTTTTATCTACCTTATTCCTGAGGGTGTCACTGTAGAAGCGATTATGTGTCTTACTTCCGTTTGACCACGGAAGTAGAATTTCTGCACTGGCTCCTTGTTGTTTACTTGTTAATCTGTACGCGTCGTTGAAGTTCTGTTTTCTGTTATTTTGAGCTAATATTGTCACGAAGATGTCCTTATGGAGCTCGGGTACCTGTTGCGCTGTTTGTGGCTGTACGAATAATCAGACGAAGCTGAATTTGTGGCTGCAACTAGTGTGTGTTGAACATGCTCCGAAAACAAAAACCTGCATCCTTCTTTGTGGCTGGGCTATGAGAAACCACCTGAAAAAATACACCATATTCTCCAGAGGATCGAGAACACCAGGTATGATTTAAGAGACAGCTTTTAGTATTATGATTTTATGTAGTCAGTGAATAAATGATACTAATATTTTTGTTCATAACTGGCAAATAAACACACGCACCAATATGTATGCTGTGTGTGCGTATATATATATATATATATATATATATATAGGTGTGTGTGCGTTATTTACATATATATATATACTAGGTGTGTGTCTGTTCATAAATGAACCCTAATGTTTGTATACTGTACTTTTACTTTCAGATGGGCTTGACGAGAGTGTGGAGTTGCTCAACACCACCACAGTCACATGCAGCATGACTGTTGGAATGTGGATTGACATAATGTCAGAACAAACCAAGGACCTTATTCTATGATTTCGTTGAACGTTGATGGTTCCGGAAACACAACGTACCCTTCCACTTCTACGCCGATGACTGTCAAATTTACTTCCCCTTAAGACAAAATGGTACATGCTCTATTCAACCTCTGCTCGACTGCCTGGCTGACATCAGGGACTGGATGGCTTTAAATTTCTTAAGCTTCAACGATAAGAAGTCTGAAGCCATATTGTTCCTTCCCAACAGTGGTGGGCATTTGAACGCTAGGTAGCGCTAAAGCGCTAATCCGCTTACAGTGGACCTAAACTTTTTGTCAGCGTTTTTGTGAATTGACTAACTTTTATAATTCATAAGCGGATTTGTGCTATTTTTATTTAAAATGCAGTACCGCTAATAACTAATTATCTATCAGTAAAAACCAATAAACTTATTTACAAGCTCTTATGCTGCTTGTTTTACCTTTTTCCCCACCGTAAACAGCAGAGAGGAGGAAGGGTGTGAGGGGGAGGGGGGCAGAGCTGAGAACAGACTCGGCTCTACCATGTAGGTAAATGCCTGGGGGTCCCATTTCAGCAGTGGCCCCGGCCCCGCCTCGCCCCGTGCAGTCACCTACATCACTAACATTGATCCTGCTTGTTAATGTACATTTAACATAAAAATAATTATAGTTACGATGAAAACGATCATTAAATACGCAATTAAAAAAACGGTCGATTTCTTTATCCCCCTACTAAAAATGGACTATTCCATCTTGACATCTTCCGGGTCACTCAGAGGTGAACTCGGGGGCTAATTCTGTGGCTACTGTTTGTGCTGGGTACTTGGATAAATCCGTAGAGAACCCCGCTGTTTCAAGCCAAATTAACGCGGCCGGAGGAGTTTATTGAGGGTTTTGTGTCGACCATTTGACGGTGAGTCGTTATTTTTATGTATTTTAGTTACTTTTCATTAAATCTGTTGACTACCTATAGACGCTAACTCTGTGTCTGCCTGTTGGTTGTGCTGGGTTACTAATGGATAAATCCGTAGAGAACCCCGCTGTTTCAAGCCAAATTAACGTGGCCGGATGATTTTATTGTGCGTTTTGTGTCGACCATTCGACGGCGAGTCGTTAGTTTCATGTATTTGGGTTACTTTTATGTATAAATGCGGTGGCGACACACCCGTGTATTTGAGATTTAAACGTGGTTTTAGGGATTAAAAGATCATTCTATTTTTTGTTAATTTCGTGGCCGAATAGAATATATGTACGTAAAGTATTAAATAAATCCTTTGATTTTTGTAATTTCATCCTTTTAGGATCATTTTTGTTACTTTTCAGTTGGCAGTGTAGTGCAAATATTGATAACGCTGCCGGCTATATATAAATATATATATATATATATATATATATAATATAGAAATATATAAATAGCGGATTAGATTAGCTTCCCCTAATTTTCATAAGACATTTGTGCTTTTGAAATTGTGGACCTAAAAAAATTAATAAGCGTTTTAGAAATTGTGGAACTAATTTTTTAATTAGCGGTGCCCAACACTGCTTCCCAATGACACAACCTCGAACCACTGCATCGACCTTTCTGCTCTACCCCTGTCTGAAAAACAAAAAGTCACAAATCTGGGAGTGATAATGGATCCTTCCATGAAACTCAACAGTCATGTAAACATGATCGTTAAATCCTGTTTTTTCCAGACTGTCTAAGCTGAAGCCCATATTATCAAAAAATAAACCTGGAGACAGTGATTCACGCATTCATTACATCTAGGCTTGATTACTGCAATTCACTTCTGCTTGGCATCAGTCAGGCCACCATTGCACGATTACAACTGGTTCAGAACACAGCAGCCCGATTTTTAACCAGTACATGCAAAAGAGAGCGCATTACACCAGTCTTGGCTTCCCTGCACTGGCTACCGGTTCATCTTAGAATCCAGTTCAAAATTCTCATGTACGTCTACAAATCACTGAACAGCCTCGCCTCCGCCTATCTCTCAGATCTGATACACCCATATGTCCCTCCACGTGCTTTGAGGTCAGAGGACCGGGTTCTTTTAACAGTTCCAGAAACTCGTCTTAAGCGCAGAGGTGACAGGGCCTTCTCTGTAGCTAGCCCTAGACTCTGGAACGAGTTACCGCTGCTCATCAAACAGGCCCCCTCCCTCTCAGTTTTCAAGTCCAGGTTAAAAACTCACTACTATTCTGTTGCCTTCAACACCCGCTGATTGGTGTTTTGATCGTTTTATTTTTGATCTGCAGTGTTTTTATGTCTTTTGTGTTGTACTTCATTGTCTGTGGTGCCTGTTGCTTGTTTGTTTGTTCAGCACTTTGGTGTGGACTTGTTCCTGTTTAAAGTGATTTATAAATAAAATGGTATGGTATGGTATGGTATGGTATAGTTGACTGTTAACCTTCTTTACAAGGTTAGTTTTTTGTGTGCTGTGCACTATATCGGTTAATTTTGGATTAAACTACTGTTTCTATCTAAATGTCACTTTTTTCATTATCAAGTTTTTAAAGATAGTTTCCTGTCTATTTCATTATTTGTTTTCATTTACTGTATTTTATTAAAAGTTCTCAAGGTGCTTCATTTGTGAATAAGTAAAGTATTTGTCAAAAGAAATGTCAAGCTCCAGGTGCTTCAGTTGGTGTCCAGATAAACATCTTGCAGCTCAAAAGTCCAAAGCAACATCATTGTTAGCTGGACCTGGAAATGTGGATTTTTAAGGCTTTGACTGGACTCTATGTTTGCCTTAAGGTAAATAAGAATGTGTCCCACCTCTCTTAACATAACAGGACCAACCTTGTTACTGTGAAGATACTGATGAGCTTCAGAGCTTTTCAGATTGCTCATCGCTTCGCCATCTGAAGCAACTGTCAACAAAGTAGCTAAGTATGCTAGTAGCTAAACATGCTAGTGTACGTTATTTTCGGCCACTTCTTCAAGTCGTCCTCCCACCCCTCAACAGCTGTAGGTAGCGGTAAAACAATATCTCCACATATGAGTTGTGATCGTTTGTGTTCCCACATATTTTATGACCTAAAACCTCTGACGAAAACTAGTTAGCGCGTTGCTAGAGTGTAAAAAAAGTGCCGGTTCTGACTTTCGGCCGAAGTCGTACACATAATTCGCGCAAGGCCACATGGGGGCTAGGAATAAGCTGGATACAGGAAGCCTGCCCCAGACCCACCAATCACATCTCTGCCCTTGTGTGGTGCATTCAATGTCCGCAGGACATCCTGCCACATATAGATTGTACCGGGGGAAGCCACTCCCTGTCTTTATGGACTTCCAAAAATATACAAAGAAGATACACCTCTCAGACCCATCGTCAGTAGCATAAACTCAGTGACATACAATGTTGCTAAACATCTAGCTGGTATTTTAGCTCCTCTTGTTGGAAACACACCTCATCACATAAAGAGCTCCATTGATTTTGCCAACAAAGTTCAACATTTGAAGCTAGCCCCAAGAGAAACCCTTGTATCATATGATGTGACTTCTTTTTTCACGTGCATACCAATTTCTGAAGCTTTAGAAGCCGTCAGAAAACAACTTCTACAAGACAAGGACTTAAACAACAGGACCAATTTCACCCTGGGCCAGATCTGCACCTTGTTGGACCTGCCTTTACACCACTTCTCAAGTACTTAGACAGTTTTTACTGACAGAAGCACAGTTGTGCCATGGGATCTCCAGTGTCACCCATTGTTACCAATCTCTACATGGAGGAAGTGGAACAGAGAGCCCTAAACTCCTTTGAGGGAACAACGCCAAGCCATTGGTTCCGATAAGTGGGTGATACCTGTGTCAAAATCCAAGCCAAAGAAATAGAAGCGTTCACCAGACACATTAACTCGGTCGACAACAACATCAAGTTCACCAGAGAGGATGCAAACGACAACAAGCTGCCTTTTTTGGACTGTTTGGTTCACATGGAGGGCGAGGACAGTCTAAACATTGAAGTTTACTGAAAACCAACCCACACAGACCAGTCCCACACAGACCAGTATCTTCTGTTTGACTCTCACCATCCACTGGAACACAAACTTTCTGTCATCAGAACTTTACAGCATCAGGCCGAACGCGTCCCCACAAAGACAGAAAGGAAAGACAAGGAACCAAAACACATCGAAAAATCTCTCCAAACATGTGGATATCCCAACTGGGCTTTAATAATAATAATAATAAACTTTATTTGTATAGCACCTTCCTACAATGCCTTGCATTGACCAAGGTGCTTAACAGGATAAAAAGATGAATAAACTGGAACAATAAATCAATGAAAATAGAATAAGAAACAACAGCAATAAAAGAAGGCAATGGAAATAAAAATGCTACATACTAAAATACCAAAAGTAATAAAAGTTACACACTGAAAGCTTTTTTGAACAAGTGGGTCTTCAGTCTGGTTTTGAACAGAGTCAGATCAGAGGTGGCACGCAGCTCAAGGGGGAGACTGTTCCAGGCTTTTGGGCCGGCAACAGAAAATGACCGGTCTCCCCATTGTTTGTACCTTGAGCGAGGCACCTCCAGCAGGTGTTGACTGGCAGATCGTAAAGCTCTGCCGGGCTGATGGGCTTTCAAAAGTTCTGAGATGTACAGAGGTGCAAGTCCATTCAGAGCTTTGAAAACAAACAGGAGCAGCTTGAACTGTATCCTGAACTGAACCGGGAGCCAGTGTAGAGAGGACAGGACAGGAGTGATGTGTTCATATTTTCGTGTGTTGGTCAAAAAGCGCGCGGCAGAGTTCTGTACAAGCTGTAAACGGGAGATGGAGGATTGATTAATACCAACATACAAAGCATTACAATAATCAAGTCTGGAGGTCACAAAGGCATGGATGGCCTTCTCCAGATCACCACGGCTGAGAAATGACTTGACTTTGGAGAGCAGACGGAGCTGGAAAAAGCTGGTCTTGACAACAGAACTGATCTGTTTATCAAGCTTTAAGTTGGAGTCAAGCTGCACTCCAAGATTTCTGACCACCGGGTTGAAGTGGGGGAGGGGAAAACCAAAACTGGGACTGGGAAGGATGTTGCTGGTGTCATCAGGTGCACCAAATAAAATGCATTCAGTTTTATCTGTGTTTAGGTGGAGGAAGTTTTGAGAGAGCCAGTGCTTAATGTCATTTAAGCAGTTGACAAGAGTGTTTGAACTGAGTGAGGGGTTGGGAGTGACTGGCAGATAGATTTGTAAATCGTCTGCATACATGTGAAAAGACAGGTTATGACGTGCAATGATTGATCCTAATGGCAGCATGTAAAGAGAGAAGAGGACTGGCCCTAGAATAGATCCCTGTGGTACGCCAGAGGTCAGAGGGGTTGATGAAGAGGAGGACAGATCACCTATCATGACAGAAAAAGTTCTCCCAGACAGGTAAGATTTGAACCACTCAAGCACAGCTCCCTGGAGGCCAACCTGCTGAGACAAACGGTTGATTAGTACCTGATGGTCGACGGTGTCAAAAGCTGCTGAGAGGTCTAACATCACCAGCAGAGCAGGGTTTTTTGCATCCAGAGACAGAAGAATGTCATTCTGCACTTTGAGCAGTGCAGATTCAGTACTGTGACGAGCTCGAAAACCTGACTGAAATTTTTCAAACAGGTTGTTGAGCTCTAGAAAAGATTGAAGTTGAATAAAAACAATCTTTTCTAGGACCTTTGATAGAAATGACAGATGGGAAACTGTAGGATCTAGGCCTGTTTTTTTGAGAAGAGGCCTGACCATAGCATGTTTGAAAGCAGATGGCACAAAACCTGAAGATAGACAGCTGTTAATAAATGACAAAACACAAAGACTAATTACATCAAAGGATTGTTTGAACATTTTAGAGGGAATGATGTCCAGAGAACAGTTAGTTGGTTTCATCTGCTGAACCACCTTGATGAGGTGAGGCAGTGAAACCAGGTCGAACTGGTCAAAAACAGCAGTGGTTATTGCAGATGCACATGATTGGACAGTGTTGGATGGACTGACAATGTTCTGCCTGATAGAGTCTATTTTGTTGACAAAATAGCTCTGAAAGTCGTCACAGGTAGACTGTGTGGCAGTTTTCAGAACATTGACAGATGGATTGATAACAGACTGGAGTGTGTTGAATAGCGTCTTCGGCCGGTTGGAGCTGGTGGTGATTAAATTGGAGAGGTACTGTGACTTGGCCTGCTTCACAGCATTTTGATAATCACAGAGACAGTCTCTCAGTATTCCCTAAGAAACATGAAGCCGGTCGCGCCTCCATTTTCGCTCTGCTTTTTTGCAACGTTGTCGAAGAGCTCGCGTCGTTTCGTTGAGCCATGGTGATGGTCTGTTTTTTGAAGATGCCTGTTTGAGAGGAGCGATGGAGTCCAAGATCGTTGTGCAGGTGTGATGGAAGGAGGTGATGAAGTCCTCAGGATGTAGAGATGGGTCCAGGCTGACAGCAGAGCATAAGTCAGTGCTCTTAAAGGCATCAGTGAACTGACTTGGGGTGGATGGGGTGATGGAGCGGCAGAGACGTGCTGGGAGAATAGCCTTCGGTGCAGGAGAGGTGAAAATTTCAAATAATATGGGAAAATGGTCTGAAATACAGGTGTCCAGGATCTCCACAGCAGGTATTTGAAGGCCGTGGGAGATAATTAAATCCAGTGTATGATCCTGACTGTATGTGAACCCCGAGACCGACTGCGACAGGTTAAACAAGTCCAGAAGGTCCTGAAACTCACATCCAAGCTGATTAGTATGCACACGTCCTTGAAAAGAGGCCTGTTTGGAAACTTTCTCCTGGAGCGTAGTGTTGAAGTGCACTTACTGACCTCCCTCACCCGCATCCCCCAGAGATCTCTGTGTGTGGCTCGGATGACGCCCAGCTGAACAAACTGCTGAACTGTGTTCTTTGAAGTTACTCACAGACTAAATATCTCCTTGCCTGTCGTCAAAACTGCAACAATGTCTCGTGTGACTGTGCTTTCGCTGATAGAGTTTTTGAGACTTTATCATGGAGTGTCCTCAGGCAATCTTTGATAAATTCTTTTTTTGAATATCACAAATGATACCTACTGTGCTTTTCCTTTTTCCATATCTGTTTTGCTCTTCATCCATGATGGATGAGAGATGGCCGCGCTGACGAACATGCGTGTTTTGAATTGCAGCAGCTTAACATTCTCTGACCTCTGGACGACTGTGTTTACATGATCACGTTGTATTGGTTTACTGGTGCAATGTTAATAAAAAATCTCTCTCTCTCTTATTACTTGGGCAGCAGATGTGTGCGTTGAAATCTCCACAGAAAAGCCAAGAGTCAAACTTTGGCAGCAGGTCAGCCAGTAGTTCTGAAAACTCACTGAGAAAGTTTTTATTGTATTGTGGAGATCGATAAAAGAGGCCACACAGCAGAGGTTTAGTAGATTCCAGCACAAAAAACATGCTTTCAAAACTGTTGTAGTTTTTCTGAGGCAACATGCGGCATTTGAACGCCTCCTCATTGAACACAGCAGCGAGCCCTCCCCCTCTTCTAGCCCTACGCGGAGCTCTCAGATAAGAAAAACCAGGTGGGAGGAGTTCTGAGAAGCAGCTGTGGTCTCCTGTTTTCTGCCAGGTTTCAGTGATCAGAAACAGATCCAGACGATGAGTTGAGATCAAATCACTTAATATAAAAGTTTTATTTGTGATCGATCTGGCGTTAAACAGTGCTGCACGGGTTGGAACGCAGCCAGTTACGTCACTCTCAGCTCGAGCGAGCGGGCGGAGGTTCTGTTTAACGCAGCCTCGCTTCACAGTCCTCACCGGGGGACAAGATGGATACTGATCGCTGGCGTCATGATTGATAGCAACAAGGCATCTGTGGCGACGAGCGAAGGAACGACGGACATCAAAGACGCTGAATTCAGGAGGTAAGTCAGCCGTCGGCGTGTTGTGAGACGAGAGATACTTTTTAAACCTCACCAGCACGCCTGCCCTCGTTCCGCGTCTTCTGCGTCGCTTGTTGCGTGGCAGCGTGGTCGCGTTGCGTTGTAAGTACGCTGGAATGGACGCCAGGAACGGTGGAGGAGGCTTAAAATGTCCATATTTGCCAGTAGCCGGTGTGTTGATCAGCGAGTCTTGGAGACTTAGAAGAGTTGAGCGATCATAGACCAGAAGCGAGGATGCATCGTCGATGAAAAAAAGGCAGAACACGAACAGCAGTAAAAAGTTCAGGAGAGGAGTTAGATAGCAAGCCGTGACAACAGGCGCCATCTTGGATGTTATATACAGTAAATGGTAAATACAGATATACAGTAAATGGTGATAAAATTGTTGGAGAAATTCACATTGATTCATTCATTCAACTTATGCTGTGTAGATGTGTTTAATCACATGCTATGCTTATGAACAAGTTCATTATTTTATTTTTAGGGGCCACAAAAACAGTTTTTTATATTGTACCATTAAAAACATAATTATTGGAGCGCAGTCTAAAACTTACCTGATTGTTAATTTGAAAAGACAGCTGCACCTTACCTCTTTATGTGTTTGATATTCAGTGTCCCTGGGCTTTTGTAGTTTATACTTTTACTTGTTTAACTGTAGTTTTTATTGATATTAATATGTAACATTTTATTACTTTTTTTTTTACTTTAGATTTTAACTGCTAGCCCTGTAAAAATCCACTCAAGAAATTTAATGTACTTGTTTTTTTACTTGTACAAATGGCAATAAATTCAGTTTTATTCTAATCTGATTGTCCAAAACTGACGGTGTCCTTTGTTTTTTTATTTTTTTTATTTTACGAATCAAGCTACAAGGCAACAATATACAAAGAGGTCCAATTTTTGGGGGGTCCAAGAGGTCAAATAATAAATAAAATTAATTAATGTAATGCCACTTTGATTGGTGAAATGTGCTACTGATATCATGCTGCGGATTCATTTCATGCTGCTGTTCATTCGTACTCATCTACTCACACAGACTCATGTTTGTCCTGCTGTTGTTGGGCGTATTGTTTTGCACTATCAGTGTTTAGCATATTTCTTGTTTATATCTTAGATCCTCATTACTGCTACTTTTACACTTTATATGTTTGCTGTCGTTGGATGTAACTGAGACTCTGTGACACAATTTTGTTCCACCTCATGCACCACATGTGATGCAAATGGTAATTAAACCTACTTGAAGTTGAATTTCTGTATATGTAAAGCAATGCATAGACGTCAAAATGCATTTCAGGTCTTTCACAATTAGTAAAAGTTGTGGAAACTGAGAATCTTCACCAGCATATTGTGGAAACCTGTTTTTGTTTGTTTTATTAAGTATACATATTTATGTAATGTAAATGGACTGTACTTATATAGTGCCTTTCTAACTTGTTGAAATACTCAAAGTGCTTTACAACACAATCTGTGTCCTCATTTACCCATTCATACAGCACTCTACTAGATCTATGCAAAGCTAATTGAACAAATCATTCTAAAGAGACTAATCAGTGCTTTATCACATTTTTTGTGGGACACGCATCAGAGGCAACGAGGGGTTCAGTGTCTTGCCCAGGGACACTTGGGCAGGTGACTGCTGGTGGATTCGAACCCCCAACTCTTGCGTTGGAGGACCACTGCTCTAACCACTCAGCCACAGCCACCCACAAATAATGTAATATATTAAGAAACTGAGAAACAAGCCTAACATTTTGAAGGAAAAAAAAAGCTTTAATATATAAAATTTTATACTTTGGCATGCCAGCAATGGGTAACCTTCAGGGTTTTCAACACATTCAGAGAAGTCCTGATGATTTAACTCATATGAAATCTACATTACAATTTTAATTCAGTAATTTTTATATACAATAAATATTTTCAGATAGAGATAGGGTGAGAAGCTCGGTCATCCGGGAGGGACTCGGAGTAGAGCCGCTGCTTCTCCACATCGAGAGGAGCCAGTTGAGGTGGCTCGGGCATCTGGTTAGGATGCCTCCTGGACGCCTCCCTGGTGAGGTGTTCCGGGCATGTCCCACCGGGAGGAGACCCAGAGGAAGACCCAGGACACGCTGGAGGGACTATGTTTCTCGGCTGGCCTGGGAACGCCTTGGGATTCCCCCAGAGGAGCTGGCACAAGTGGCTGGGGAGAGGGAAGTCTGGGCCTCCCTACTTAGGCTGCTACGCCCGCGACCGACCCCGGATAAGTGGAGGAAAATGGATGGATGGATGAAATATTTTCAGTCGTTTTTATTAATTTTTGCTAATATCTCCTATTTTCTGTAAACAAAAAAAAAACTGCATACTATGCAGTTTTTTTTTTCATTTATAGATGGCCTCCCTTCTCACCTTATAGCCATCCTCTCACTCCAATATGTATTTTTTTTAGTAGAGAGAAAGAAAAGAGAAAGTAAGACAACAAAACAACAATTATCCACAAAAAGAGCACAAGGCAAACACACCCAACCTCCGTCCGCAATCCTGCAAAGCACATGACAGAACACAGCAACGAAACATACATGCATAAAGACTAATAATATTCATGACCTTGCAGTAGATTTCTATAAATACACATACCCATACCTACAAATATATATACAGTATACATACATATACATTTATATTCATTCATATACCCATCTACATATCTGCATATATCTACATATACATCCCTGCATCCATTTGTGTGTGGTTGTGAGCATGCATAAGTGAATAAGGTTCCTCCAATAGAACATTTAGTAGCGACTGTGAAGCATCAGAGATCCGTCCCCCCAAAGCCCGAGGCAGACGAAGGGGCGATCAAAGCCCAAGACCAGGAAGGACCCCGAGCCCAGAGTCCCCAGGGCCACCCGAACAGGACGAGCCACTCGCCCACTCCCCAGATCCGACCAAGGGGAAGAACCGGACGAACCCCACCAGCGACCACATACAATGACCCCCCGGGGTCAACTGCGACAAATTCACAGGCCCCCGCCGGAGCCCGCTGCACCGACTAGCCCCAGGGCCGGTCACCGAGGCCCGGGCACCGGGGACGCCCACCCCTCAGGCCCAGACCCGACGGGACCAGAGGACACAAGCCCCACCAGGCAGCGACCAGGCCGAACTAACTGCAAACAACTGCAAACTACTGTGCAGTTGAGCAAGAATTATTAATATTATTATTATTTTATGTAGTTATTAGTTATTTTTGTGAATGAATATACAGTTATCCAATCAGGTTAGTTAAAATGTTCTGTCTCCAGGCAGAAACATGTTTGAAGGAGCTCTCATTTGGCAGGACTTCACTGTGGTTAGTGAAGGCATACTCAGGTCCAGGATGAGTTTGTTTCATAACTGACAGGAAAATAAACCAATCATAATGCTGATATAGAGTGTGTGGGACCAAAACATGAGACCTAAGACTTCGGGAAGGCCTATAAGTGTTTTAGCACACACACACACACAAAATAACGTAATTGTTCGGAGGGAGACGCTTGTCATCTTGGGACAGAAATGGGTGAACATTTCAGGTTATGTGTTCAGATGAGTTGTCCCTGTTTGTGTTTCTGTGTGGTATACGGTCAGCATTTATGTTCAGGTTGTTGTTAGTGATTATTAAAAAAATTATATGAGAAGTCAAATGTTGTACTTGACTAATGAAAAGAGGAGAAAGCCTTTTCTGTTATTGGGTTATAAAGTTGTGAAACTGAAAATAAAGGGATACAATCAGATGGTGACCCATGGTGTCTTCGGCGTTAGCATTTAATATGATGTTACAAGATCCTTACTGAAGGCAGCTCTTATAGTCATGGTTCACTGTTGTATGCAGGATAACAGAACTGGGGATGGTCTAAAAAAAGCTAACTAATTGTTCTGTTGTTTGAAGTTTTTTTTTAATGTTCTGTTATTTGAAGTATTGTTTTAAAATTTTATTATTTTGTATGTTTTTACGTTGTTAGACAGAATAACAGATGAGCGTTACAGCGAGTTGTACCTTTGTTCCTATTAAGTCCGTTTAAAACAAATCTGCTTTTAAAAGAACTTCACTAAATAAAACAAGCTCTATGATGATATAATAAGTCAAAACTAACACACGGAAGCATGCAAACCCTCATTTGTGCTTAAAGCCGCGCCTCTGAGCAGATTATGTCTTCACATCTCACATGTTCCTGCAGCCAGAAGCTCATGATGGCTGCCCGTGGTTAACTCTGCCCAGGAGACAAAGAAACCCAAAGAGAATACACGCAACGTGACAATCACTGCAAGTTAACAGGAGGAAAGTTAAAGCGCAACATTACAGTTTAACATGGATCACTGTTTGGACACTAGAAGGGAGAGAGGAAAATAAAAATCTAATAAAAACGAAGAATCACAGCTGCTGTGTGAGTCCTATTTCTGTTTACCCAACAAGTCTCTTTTAGGATAAGGTTCTTATAGGTTCTCTTATAGGTTCTCAAGGTTCTTATGAACAAATAATGATTACAAAATGCTCTTGAGTGTGAACTCCACCAGGAATGGGGCCATGACACCATCGGGACTTTTCCCCTCAGCGTTCCTTTTATTTAAATACTCAAAACAAAATGCTGGAGGAAAAAAGTAAAGACGGATATGTTAATTAGACTTTTAAACCCCTCAAGTCCTCCTTCTTAAAAAAAAAAAATAATTTCTGTATTACTGTCTCTTGGCCCTGCTCTCTGACATCTTGTTGTTTGCCTAATTTAGTTTGCTCGTGGGAGAAACCCAACATTTTTCATCGGCGTGGGTCTTCTTACCCAGCCAGCGGCCTGTGTAATTACACATGCAGCCATTCTGACAGTTCAGCTTGATGGAGGAGACACCGGTGGTGGGGTTTATCCACCCTCATTTGTAGGGCCTTAATTAGAGTCGTGCTTGTTTTGTAGTGACTGCAGAAATTAGCTAACTTCGGCTTTCACCATGAAATCTGGCAAACGTATGATGAATCAGTTCAGAACAAACGAGCTGATTAGCAGATTCCACTGCTCATTCTGCAACTTTATGTGCAAACATCAAAGATAAAGAGGGACTTTTCTAGAAATGTCATCACGCTTGTACGGTTAGCATCAGCTCTCAAATGCTTTTCTGGATGATTTGTATGTAGTTCATTGAATTTCGGCTGGTTTGACTTTTATTTTCCTTTTAAAACTGAAATACGTTTACTCCTTGTCCAAGCAGTTTGTTTGTAAAGAAGCTCTGTCTTGCATGCTTCAAAGATTTTTATGGTCAGTTTATTCCCAGTTTTATTTTAGCATTAACATAAATACAAAAAGATAATTGTATTAACCTTTATTTATAATTTGTAGGAACTTTGCTTAACCAGAACATCATGTCTGGGATTTGAAGAGGAGGCAATAAAAATATAATTTTGTGTGGCGTTGCTTTAAATATTTAAATGTCTGAATTATTTAAATTACCTGATTGTTTCACATTTAAACTAAAATGTCTTTGTTCTTCATTTTGGAGAAAAAAATGGGTGGAAAGAATGATCTGTTCCAGAAATTTGTGGGTTTTTAGATTTTATTTGTCCTCCTAAAAAGGAGAGTGACTCATTTGTGTGTGTCACATCTGAATCCCTTCGACCACAGATTATTTTCATTCAACCTTTATTTATACAGGCTAGCCTCGTTGAGTCACGGGGACTCATTTACAAGAGGGACCTGTCTCACTCACACCAAACAACCATCCACTCTCACACTCACACCTAGGGTCAATTTAGAGTCACCAATCAGCCTAACAAGCATGTTTTTTGGTCTGTGGGAGGAAACCGGAGTACCCGGAGGAAACCCACGCATGCACGGGGAGAACATGCAAACTCCACCCAGAAAGGCCCCGGACCGGGATTTGAACCGGCAACCTTCTCGCTGAGAGGCAGCAGCTCTACCAGTTGTGCCCACCGTCCTGCCAGTTTGAAGCTAATTTGCTTCATCGTGGGAATAACATCACAAATATAAAATAAAAAATCTGGGTTGTTTTGGGTTATTTTTGTGGATGACAGCTTTTGTCTGTAAGACCTATGCACTGATTTGAAAAAAAAGGCCTTCAGATTTTTATTTCAACATTTACATCAGTTTTATAACATCTTAACCTACAGTTTATTTTGCCTTCCTGTCTGTCCATCCTTGCAGGACCCCAGGAGCAAACACAAGTTCAAGATTCACACATATGGCAGCCCAACCTTCTGTGACCACTGTGGCTCGCTGCTGTACGGGCTCATCCATCAAGGAATGAAATGTGACAGTGAGTATCTCCATGTGTGTGTGTGGATGCACCTGCACTGGGCTAATTTAAAAGCTGGGTTCTAATGAGGACGGATGGGAATACCCTGCTACTGTAAGACGCTACGTCACAGCCTCAGCTCAGATCACTGCCCCGTCAGAGTCTGTGCTGCCGTTCCTTCCACCCACACTTCTCTTTCAATTCTTTGAGTGAAAGACCCCAACAACGCCTTTTCATCCCACTCTTTTATCACATTACGTTTGTCTCGTACATCCCATGTTGTGCCTCTTGTGTCACCTCTTCCCTTCTGTTGCCACGCTCTCTCCATCCATCAATCTGTACACCCATCTGTGGGGCTCCGGTGGTCCTCTAATTGCAGATGGTAATGAGAACGCACCAGAACAAATTGAAGTAGGGAGACCGCAGCGATTACGAGCTGCTCTCGTCTCCTCCCAGCCTGACAACTACCAGGAGGACAGGAGGGGGAGACAGCAGGACAAATAGGATTGAAAAACAGTTGGAGGAAGATATTTATGCATATGAAGGTCTATCACATGTCAGAACGCCGCACAAGTTGTAAAACTTAAAGTTATGCACCATAACTCATGTTCCCTGAAGAAAGGGAATGAGGTGCAACATACTTGCTATGGGAATTGCGCCCCCGCGTTATTACCTGAAGGAATACATTCACGCCTTTTACGGCAGGGGTCAAGATAGTGTAGAGGCAGGGCTGCCGACTTGGGACCCGAAGGACACAGGTTCAAACCCCGGCCCCGGCCACTACACACCTTGGGGTGTCTATGAGTGCACACCTATTTCCCCAGCTCCCCGGGCGCTTTCTATGGCTGCTCACTGCACCACCTGGTGGTGGTTGGGTTAAATGCAGAGACAAATTTCGTCTTGTATGGGAAACATACACAGATGACAAAAATGTGACATTTATTTTATTTACATTTTATTTTAGGGGGCGTCACCCCGCGCCAGAGGTACCGCCCTTTAGGTACTTAGGCGACTGACGCCCCTCCAACTGTCTCCAAAATTGCACTTCACCGAGCTTTCAGCATTGAAAAAGGCCAGCTATGTTGCACCTTGTTCCCTTCCTTCAGGGAACATGAGTTATGGTGCATAACTTTCAGTTCCCTTTCAGTTCGGTCTCTCGGTGCAACATACTTGCTATGGGAACGTAATTCATTCACGCCCTTGAAATGCTCAGTAAAATGCCTGTTAGTGTGAACGCCTGCCCTTGACCAGAAGGCATCTCAAAGCTACTTTCTATTGTGTATTAGAAAGAACAGCCTGAGTGACATCACACGCAGTAACATCCAAACTGTAGTACTTTGCAAAAGTGTTTAAAGAGCTCCAGTTCGCAGCAGCACAAATGTCTGCAACTGACACGCCCTTGAACAATGACCAGGAAGTGGCCAAGCCCCTGGTTGAGTGAGCATGGACTCCAGGGGGCACTTGTTGACCTTTGCTACCGTATGCCCTCTTAATGGCCTCCGTCACCCAATGTGAGAGGCGCTGTCTTGATAGGGCCTTTCCTGTAGCAGGTGCGGCAAAGCAGACAAACAGTTGGTTTGTTTTCCTCCATTCGGCTGTTCTCTGCATGTAGGTGCGTAAAGCCCTCACTGGGCAGAGAGCCTGTAGCCTTTCCTGTTCCTGAGTGAGGACAGGAGCAGGTGGAAAGGAGGAGAGATCAAAGTCCAGACTCCTATGGTTCAGAGTCAAGACCTTGGGAGTGTATGCGGGATTAGGCCTTAGTGTGACCTTTGACCCGTCAGGGGCGAATCTGGTACACATTGGGTGTACAGACAATGCATGGAGGTCACCCACGCGTTTCGCCGAGCAAAGAGCCAGGAGAAGAGCAGTTTTATAAGATAGAAGATCTATCTTAATCTCGCTCAGAGGCTCAAATGGTGGGTCGCAAAGAGCCCCCAAGACAGACCAAGATCCCAACCAGGGGTCAAGGTGTGGCTTGGTTCGAAGCACACCTTTCATATATCTCATTATAATTGGATGTGCTCCAGGAGTCCTGTGTCCCCAGCCCTCGTGACAGGCAGAGATAGCTGCAAGGAACACTTTAATAGTTGAATAAGAATGACCCTTTTCCAGTAAATCCTGAAGGAAAGTTAGTAGTTGAGCCAGGTCGCAAGCATAAGAAATGATATTTCTTTCTGAGCACCAGGCTTCGAAGATGCGCCACTTTTGTGCGTATAGAGACTGTGTTGACCCGGCACGGGCATTTTGTATGGTTGTCACCACGTTCTCAGGCAGACCCGACGCCATCAGCCTGTCTTTTTCAGCTAACAGGCTGGAATTAATTCCAGATCCTGGCCTAAACAGCTGGGCTGTGACTTCCTGTGTGAGTCTTTGAGGGTCCACCAGGTTGGGGAGTGGGCCTCCACGTTGATGTGTTAACAGACTTCCCTGATCGAGTCTCCTCGAAGACAGATGGAGTCTATTAATTTTATTAGAATGAGTTGGGACAGGAAAGCTACTGTTTCCCTCCAAAACAGGATTTATTGGATTGAGGGGCTGCTGCTTCTGTAAACGAGCAGATCTCCTGATTCCAATTGTTGTCCCCCCAGGTGGGATACTGTGTGGGGACAAGTTTGATGCAGCTTTGTGAGGAAAATCACGTGTGCTCTTCTACCGCTCGAGCGTTACGTGTCCTTCATGAATAATAAAGGAGCAGCAGCAACGTGTGAACGTGGGGATGGTCCTTTGTGACCGGCAGACTCAAGATAATTTGTTGATAAGGAGCCCAGTTTCCTTTCAAAATCAGGAGGAAAATTCTGGTTCAACTCCGATCCTTTTACACACACAGTAACGTGATCACAGCCATTGCTTTGAGGGTGTGAAAAATGTGTCTGCCTTGGGGCATCCGACGTGCTCTCCTTGGTGCGAACCTGTCACGTGGTCATCTGGTTAGTGTATTAGCCGGCCCCTTTCTCATAATGGAGCGGGGGCTGGGACACGTGCCCTTTCCCACCTGTCTCCGCGAAAGGTGTAGTGTCTGTTCACAGACGCCTCTGGGTCTGTCTTCTGGAGACAGGTCCAGAGGCACCTTGCTGGGGCTTATTGAATAGGCTGGCACCCCATGAGCCATGAGGGAGGGGGATGTGGCCCCCACTTTATGATGGCTGACAGGCCAGAGAGGCCTGTACTGTTGACGTTATTTGTGTTGGTGTTTTTTTTTTCAATAAAACAGGGATGTGCTGTTTTATGAGTTTTATTCGTGCTTACGTGCAACAACATACATGATTTGATGTCACTCACAGCAGGGGGAACATGGTTTGTGCATGCAACAGAGTTATCAGCCATTTGTACTTTGCTACAAATAAAGTCTGAACAAGGTGCGAACACTCCTGTTACCGCGTGGGCGGGAGGTCGTCTAAAATGTAAACGTGGGCCTGGTTCATCAGGCACGTTTTTGACGAGTGTCCCGGTTCGCCGAGGAGGCCCTATGCCTGCTCGCTTGGCGTGGGACAAACCTATTTTTACTCCATGCGTGCTCGGAGCGAGGTTGGTTCGGCGGGGGTCTCTGCCGAGGCTCCTCCTCGTATGCTGTCCGCTTCTGCGGTGGCGCACGCGTCGTGAGCGGTGCCGCGGCTGTGCAGGTCTGCCTCCAGCGGGCTCTCTGGGGGGGGCGAAACTCCGACGAGGAATGCCCACCCTGAGGGCTTCAGCCTGCCTGCGCCTTTGGTCCAGCTTGGTTTGGATTCGCTCCAAAGTCTGGCCAAAAAGTCCCTCCGCTTCTATCGAGTGGTGGAGAAAAGGCACCTTTTGTCCCTCCGGTAAATCTGTCAACGTCATCCACAGGTGGCGGATCGCGATGACCACTTCCGCCATACCTCTGCCCTGAGCCACAGCAGCTGTCCCCATCATACGGAGAACGAAGTCTGTAGCTCTGTGGGCTTCGTCCAGTAATTCGGCAGTAGCTTGCTTATCCGAGGTTTCCTGCAGTTGTTGGAGTTTTTCTGCGAGGTAAGCCTGCATCATCGCTGATGCGTTCATGGCGCGCGCCGCGAGTCCTTGAGCTCTGTAGCACTTCTCGAGAAGCGACGCTGAGGCTCTGCAAGCTTTGCTGGGGAGAGTCGGCTTTGTTCCTGATGATCTGGGAGCTAGGTGGGACGCTAGCGTGTCCTCAATCTGAGGTGCATTGGCTATTCCCACCTGATCCATGCCCTCCACGTCGAGGAATTGTGAGAGAGGGAGGAGCATGGGTGCTCGTGGCTGAGGCCAGGTGCGGGTCAGTTCCGTGAGGAAGTCTGGGAACACGGGCATCCTTTGCCTTGTTGCAACCTGTTGTTTTGAATAAAAATAGTTCCCCGCCAGCCTCGTGACCTGTTGGCGAGGTGGGGGTTCCGGCCAGGGGATGTTCAACGCGTCCGTTGCTCTGTGGCACAGGTCGAACAGGGCCGGGATGGAGAAGTCCGTTTCAGGGAGCGCAGGTATCGGGGTCCTGGGGAGGTCCTCTCCCGGATCCTCGATCTCGAGTTCTGGTTCCTCTGCTGAAAATTCGCCTGAGGCTGAGATGGAGATCTCGTCTTCATTCATCATGCCTCTGGTGTCGAACTCGACTGTTAGGTCCACCATGGGAGCAAGCGGGTCAGGGCTGTCGCCCCATTCGACGCGCGTGCTGTCGTGTAGAGCCATGTGTTCGAGCTCTGGGGTCGGAGTGAGGGTCTCCGTGGTGTCTGGGTCCTGTGGACCAGCTGAGCTTCCCATGGCCTTAGCCACGAGGTCCACCCGATGCCGCAGCACCGCATCCAGCATCTGGCTGCAGTGTGGGCAAGAATCGGGCGCGTCCAGAGCTTGTCTTGCATGAAATATACCCAGGCAGACTGGACAGGCCTCATGGGTGTCCGTTGCTGTGAGAGCAAATCCACAGCCGCTGGGACAGGCGCGCGAGGTTGGGCTCGCCGTCCCGCTGGTTTTCCTTTGAAGTTTTGTCTTTCGCTTTCCCTTCTCCGGAGGCATGTCCGAGATAAGGTGAGCGAGACCTTCCAGAATCCTTTTTCTTCGTTGTT
Organism: Garcialebias charrua; assembly: GCA_038048925.1. NCBI lineage: Eukaryota > Metazoa > Chordata > Actinopteri > Cyprinodontiformes > Rivulidae > Garcialebias > Garcialebias charrua. The sequence continues at coordinate 21,220 of JBBPBX010006463.1, read as the reverse complement.
CAAGTGTCTCCTCCGTCGTGTCGCTTTCGCTGGCTAGCCCGCTAAGTATGTTAGCCGGGGTAGCGGTTGTGGCGTAGTTATAACGCCGTTGAGCGAAGCAACCTGTAGAGAGAGGAGAGAAAAAAACTTTGAGGTTATAGAAATGTGCTGGGCTAGCTTTCGCTAGTCCAGCAGTACGCAGGGAAAAATTCTCTGTGCGCTCTGTGCAGGGAGCGAGCTCACCTCAAGTTGAGCGATGGAGCAGCAGAGAAGTCCAGCGAAGAGAGGTAGTTCAGGTTTTTGCGAGGTGAAGGGCAAAAAGAGACAGTCAGTCGCCTAAGTACCTAAAGGGCGGTACCTCTGGCGCGGGGTGACGTCCCCTGCCCTAAAAGGCGTGAATGTATTCCTTCAGGTAATCGCGCGGGGGGCGCAATTCCCATAGCAAGTATGTTGCTCCGAGAGACCGAACTGAAAGGGAACTCACAAACAAGGTTTGGTATTTTTGAATTTCTGCCAGTGTCCCTTGTCCTGGACTTAGGATTCAAGGTTCTTTATTGTCATTCGCATCACATGTGGTACACAAGGTGGAATGAAATTGTGTACACAGGGTCCCATCCATCCATCCATCCATCCATCCATCCATTTTCTTCCGCTTATCCGGGGTCGGGTCGCGGGGGTAGCAGCCTAAGTAGGGAGGCCCAGACTTCCCTCTCCCCAGCCACTTGGAGCAGCTCCTCTGGGGGAATCCCAAGGCGTTCCCAGGCCAGCCGAGAAACATAGTCCCTCCAGCGTTCCTGGGTCTTCCTCTGGGTCTCCTCCCGGTGGGACATGCCCGGAACACCTCACCAGGGAGGCGTCCAGGAGGCATCCTAACCAGATGCCCGAGCCACCTCAACTGGCTCCTCTCGATGTGGAGAAGCAGCGGCTCTACTCCGAGTCCCTCCCGGATGACTGAGCTTCTCACCCTATCTCTAAGGGAGAGTCCAGCCACCCTGCGGAGAAAACTCATTTCAGCCGCTTGTATCCGAGATCTTGTTCTTTCGGTCATAACCCAAAGCTCATGACCATAGATGAGGGTGGGAACGTAGATCGATCGGTAAATTGAGAGCTTTGCCTTTTGACTCAGCTCTCTCTTCACCACGACAGACCGGTACAGCGCCCGCTTCACTGCGGACGCTGCACCTATCCGCCTATCGATCTCACGCTCCAGTTTTCCCTCATTCGTGAACAAGATCCCGAGATACTTAAACTCCTCCACTTGGGGCAGGACCTCCTCCCCGACCCGGAGAGGGCATGCTACCCTTTTCCGGCTCAAGACCATGGCCTCGGATTTGGAGGAACTGATCCTCATCCCGGCCGCATCACATTCAGCTGCAAACCGCTCCAGCGAAAGCTGTAGATCACGAGCTGATGAAGCCAATAGGACCACATCATCTGCAAAAAACAGAGAAGCGATTCTAAGGCCACCAAAACGGATCCTCTCAACACCTTGGCTGCGCCTAGAAATTCTGTCCATAAAAGTTATAAACAGAATCGGTGACAAAGGGCAACCTTGGCGGAGTCCAACTCTCACCGGAAACGAGCCTGACTTACTGCCGGCAATGCGGACCAAGCTCTGACACCGGTCGTACAGGGACCTAACAGCCCATATCAATGGGCCTGGTACCCCATACTCCCGGAGTACCCCCCACAGAACCCCCCGAGGGACGCGGTCGAATGCCTTTTCCAAGTCTACAAAGCACATGTAAACTGGTTGGGCAAACTCCCACGCACCCTCCAGGACCCTGTTGAGGGTGTAGAGCTGGTCTAGTGTTCCACGACCAGGACGAAAACCACACTGCTCCTCCTGAATCCGAGGTTCGACTATCCGACGGACCCTCCTCTCCAGAACCCCTGAATAGACCTTACCAGGGAGGCTTAAGAGTGTGATCCCTCTATAGTTGGAACACACCCTACGGTCCCCCTTTTTGAATAGGGGAACCACCACCCCAGTCTGCCAATCCAAGGGAACTGCCCCCGATGTCCACGCGATATTGCAGAGTCGCGTAAGCCAACACAACCCCACAACATCCAGAGCCCTAAGGAACTCAGGACGAATCTCATCCACCCCCGGAGCCTTGCCACCGCGGAGCTTTTTAACCACCTCGGCGACCTCAGCACCAGAGATTGGAGAGCCCGACCCAAAGTCCCCAGGCTCCGCTTCCTCAGTGGAAGACGTGCCAGTAGGATTGAGGAGGTCTTCGAAGTATTCCGCCCACCGACTCACAACATCCCGAGTTGAGGTCAACAGCACGCCATCCCCACCATAAATGGTGTTGGTCGCGTACCGCTTTCCCCCCCTGAGACGCCGGATGGTGGACCAGAATCGCCTCGAAGCCGTACGGAAGTCATTCTCCATGGCCTCTCCGAACTCCTCCCACGCCCGAGTTTTTGCCTCAGCAACCACCCGAGCCGCATGCCGCTTGGACTGCCGGTACCTATCTGCTGCTTCCGGGGTCCCACAGGCCAAAAAGGCCCAATAGGACTCCTTCTTCAGCTTGACAGCATCCCTCACCGCCGGTGTCCACCACCGGGTTCGAGGGTTGCCACCACGACAGGCACCAACAACCTTGCGGCCACAACTCCGATAAGCTGCCTCGACAATAGAGGCGCGAAACATGGCCCACTCGGGCTCAATGTCCCCCGCCTCCCTCGGAACGTGTTCAAAGCTCTCCCGGAGGTGGGAGTTAAAGCTCCGTCTTACGGGAGACTCTGCCAGACGTTCCCAGCAGACCCTCACAATACGTTTGGGTCTGCCAGGTCTGACCGGCATCCTCCCCCACCATCGGAGCCAACTCACCACCAGGTAGTGGTCAGTTGACAGCTCCGCCCCTCTCTTCACCCGAGTGTCCAGGACATGCGGCCGCAGATCAGATGAGACGACAACAAAGTCGATCATTGAACTACGACCTAGGGTGTCCTGGTGCCAAGAGCACATATGGACACCCTTATGCCTGAACATGGTGTTCGTTATGGACAATCCATGACGAGCACAGGACGTTGGCGAGCGCCTGGTGGCCGGGCTTTCACCCATGGAGCTCGGCCGGGCACAGCCCGAAGAGGAGACGTGGGTCCCCCTTCCCATAGGCTCACCACCTGTGGGAGGGGCCAAAGGGGTCGGGTGCATTGTGGAATGGGTGGTGGCCGAGGGCGGGGACCCTGGCGGTCTGATCCTCGGCTACAGAAGCTGGCCATTGGGACATGGAATGTCACCTCTCTGGTGGGGAAGGAGCCTGAGCTAGTGTGTGAGGTTGAGAGGTTCCGGCTAGAAATAGTCGGACTCACCTCAACGCATGGCTCTGGCTCTGGAACCAGTTTCCTTGAGAGGGGTTGGACACTCTTCCACTCTGGAGTTGCCCCTGGTGAGAGGCGCCGAGCAGGAGTGGGCATACTTGTTGCCCCCCATCTTGGTGCCTGTACGTTGGGGTTCACCCCGGTGAACGAGAGGGTAGCCTCCCTTCGCCTACGTGTGGGGGGACGGGCTCTGACTGTTGTTTGTGCCTATGCGCCGAACGGCAGCGCAGATTACCCACCCTTTTTGGAGTCCTTGGAGGGGGTATTGGAGGGTGCGCCTCCTGGGGACTCCCTTGTTCTGCTGGGGGACTTCAACGCTCACGTGGGCAATGACAGTGAGACCTGGAGGGGTGTGGTTGGGAGGAACGGCCCCCCTGATCTGAACCCGAGTGGTGTTCTGTTGTTGGACACAGGGTCCCAGTTGAACAGAATTATAAAATGTAAAAAAAACAAAAACAATAATAAGATCTAAGATATGAACTAAAAAATACCTTAACTAAAAATACGCTAAGCATTAATAGTACAATAATAATACGCCAAACAGCAACACGAAATAGAAATTAGAAATATTTTGATAAAGATGATTTAACATATTGTGTTCGTTTTTCCATTGTTCTTACTTTGTGCTATTTTAGTCATCATGTATCAGAATGTTCAGCTCATTCACGAGCAGTGTGCCATGACTTTAGTTTTTTAGAACTTTAAAATTAACTTTATTTACGAATATTCACTCATATAAATACATTGGGAAAAAAAACTTCAAATCCTTTAACAATTTTTTATGACACACTTTTTGTCTCTTTTGTCTTCTAAGCTACATTTAGCTTTTCGTTAGCAATCTGCTTCATAGCTTGAACTTCCTCAGAATATTTCAGTAAAGTCATTCAGCGCTCAGCATCTGCACTTCATTTTTACTGAATATACAATTTCTCTAGTTTCCTGAGTTTCATCTGATCTCTGGCCAGAGGGTCATTTGAAGACTTGATCTTGGTTCAACTTTCATTATGACACACAAAGTTTTTTGGGTTTTTAATCCCTTACTCAGACTCTGTGATGAAGCATTGCAAAGAGTGAGCCAAAAGATGACTCCAGATTGTATACAGGTCAATTTAATCGCCGATGTGAGAGATAGAAAATTTTCAGGTTTATTTTAAAGATTTGTGTCATATTTGCGTAACTCTTCCTGGTTTAGTTGGAGCTGACTTTAGACTTTTTCACTTTATATTTGTGTATCGTTCCATCTCTTCCTATAAAAAAGTTTTGCATCTTCCTCGTCTGTTTAGAGTTCCTGGTGACTGGATGAGCATCCTGATGAGTCAGCATGCAAAAACATGTAGAAAAAAAAAACTTGACCATTTTACTGAGCTCTGCAGTTTTGTGAGCTACATCACATCTTTCCTTCCCAAAAAATGTCAGATGGGTAAATTTGAATGATGCTCAGTCTCACAGTTTGGTGTTTTACTCCTAAAGCGAGATTGATTATTTTAATACAGAAGCCACCTGCTTTTCAGTATTACACATCTTTTATTTTAGTTTGTTTTGTTGGTAATTGTGATTTATTTGAGCCAGTTTATAGCTTGTTGTTTAATTTTCTTTTTTAAAGGAGACAAAATTTGACCTTTTGAAGAAAACAGTTTTATTCTGAATCATCAAGTAATGGGACATGATGTTTAATTAATTCTGAAACTTAATAGTTCATCTCTCCATGCTGTGATCAAAGGCCAGGTTGAATATGGAAAGCATCGCTGGCCTGCAATCAACTATTACCTTTGTTGTGTTTATTATTATTATCTAGTATCTGTATTGAACCTCTAAATAAACTCAAAAGTTTTTTTTTTCAGGTTTCAGCTTTTATTTTCTTAACTACAGCAGCTCAGTATAGCTTCCTGCTTTATGTTCTAGTTCTTATCCCATAACATCACACTACTCAAACTATTTCTGTTCTTTGACCTCAGAGACAGAGAATTATTTATGATGTCTTGCAAACTGCATGAACCTTGTTAAATTCAGAGGAATGTGGAAATACCCTTATCTTTACTTATCTTTGTATTTCTGACTCACCTTTAGTTCTGTTGCACTAAAAATTGATTTTATTTCAAAGATTCAACAGTTAAGTCAGGTCATCTGGACTTTTTTTTTTTAACGTTTCATTTTTCATCCAAAGGACTTCATTAGTCCCAAGAGCCACAACAAACTCAGTCCTATAAGTATCACACTCACAAAGTGGACCAACCAGTTTCATGGTGATAAGATGGTTTCTGGAGTCCGCCCTCTCCCCCATCAACCTGTTTGTGTGGTGTAATCCATTGAATTACATGTTACCACTAGAGGGCAGCACATGCCTGAAGAATATGTTATGACTCATGTAGAGTGAGGCTGTACTAAAATGGCTGAATGCTGACCCGGTGGCTGCGAACATTATTGTATAAGAACCCAACACGACATGGTGTCAGAAGTGGGATTCGAACCCACGCCTCCTAAGAACCCAACACGACAGTCTGAGGCAGCCATGGCCAAAGTGGTTCAAAACATAGACAGGGGAGAGGGTGGACTCCAGAAACCATTGTATCACCATCAAACTGGTTGGCCCACTATGTGAGTGTGATACTTATGGGTCTGAGTTTGTTGTGGCTCCTTGGACTGATGACGTCCTTTGGATGAAAGATGAAACGTTTCAACAAAAAGGAACCGTCCAGAGGGCCTGACTGAACTTTGTTGGATTTATTACCTGGATTACTGAGCAAGAACTTTGATTTTTCAAAGATTCCACACACAGAAGTGGAACGGCCCTAGCACAAGGCCCTGTTCAGGTTAACTCAACTGTCTCCTCTTCTCTGCTTTCTGTCTCTTTTCTAGCCTGTGACATGAACGTGCATAATCAGTGTGTGGTCAACGTGCCAAGCCTGTGCGGGACGGACCACACGGAGCGCCGGGGACGGCTCTTCCTCAAGATCGAGGTCAGCGGGGACAGGCTACACATTACAGGTTGGTTTTAATCTCGACCTGTGAAAAACCCGCCTGCAGCAAGCACCTTAAGCAGGGTCCAGATGAGACTAGAGAACTGAAGAAATGTCTGGTTTTATGTCTTTTCACAGCTTTGGGCTCCTTAAAGTAGCTCATTGATCAATGTTGTTGTTCCCGGGCATGGGGCTACCGCTGCACATTGATTTATAATACAGTTTTTTATGGTTGCAGAGGCACAATTTTAATAACACCGTTTGTTTTTCCCCGACAGTTCATGCAGTTAGCAAAATCACACACCCAATTAGAAGAACACTCCAGATGTTTTGCAAAATGAAACATTTTTGTAACAAGTCAAGTCAACTCTATTTATAGAGCACATTTAAAACAGGAGCTGTTACCAAAGTGCTTAACAATAACAACAGTGAGAGCAAAATTAATGGAAAAATAACACTAATGATAGTAGTGAAGAAATCATTAAATAAAAACCTAAAAACGCAGAATAAAAATACTAAATTAACTCACTGTGTGAAATGCCAGAGAAAACAGATGTTTTTAGCAGAGATTTGAACACAGGAAGTGAGGTGTCCTGCTTAATGTTGGGGGGCAGGTTGTTCTAGAGTTGGGGCCCATGACTGAAAATGCCTGATCACCTCTGCGCTTCAGTCTTGTTTTTGGAACAGCCAAAAGAAGCTGATCCGATGATCTTGAATGCCCACTGAATCCTGAAGACATTGAATCTCAATGCCGTTAATCCCTTTGTGCCTTCATCCAGTTTTGGAGGAGACATATATTCAACCATACTCTCACACGCTCTACATCTGATCGCTTGGCGGTGGCTCAGGGGTCACATGTGGCTCTTTGGTCGTTCAGCAGTGGCTCTTTCAAGCTTTGACCAAAATTAACACAAAACTGAATTTTATTGTTTGTCATTCAAACAATAAAATAAAGCTGGTTTTAACAGTTTTCTCTTTTCAGTTTTTTGGGTAATTTCTGTTACTAGAACTAATACAAGGAGTAATATACTCACTTTAACTTCATGCTTTATAATGTAGCTGTTTTTGTTTCATTGTTATATAATTTCTTCCATTTGGTTTTCATTTTATATGATTTTATATGATTGTCTATTATTGTCTGTACATCATCTGTGTTCTTTGTTTTAAACAGGTCTCTCTTTTAAATGAGTCCTCGAGACTCAATTAGACTAACCAGTATAAACAAAGGTTGAAGAATGAATGAATCTCAAGTATTTAATATAAGTATTTAAAAATAACTGTATTTTGTCACAATATTAATTACACATTTTTCGTAACGTGCTAAACCTAAACCACCTTTAGCACTTTTTTCAAAAGTGCCCTTGACGATTATAGAAAAAGGACCAACGTTTTGTGTTTATAATTGCGCACGTCCAGCATTTTACTACTTGAGTGTAAAAAGTTGTGCTAACTGGGGAAAAATCATAATGTTAGTGTGGAAGCAAAGGTACTGTAAAAACACATATATCAGGTCTAAACACTTTAAAAGCAATAATTGTTTTCACTCAGTCAAGTTCGGTCTCGACACTGAGCTTGTGCGATGAGGTAACAGCACATTTGTTAGTGAAAAAAAAAAACGCTTACATAATCACAAAGGTCAAGCAAACGTGCTACTGGTGATGTTCAGCATCACAAAAAGTACTCTGCATGTATGACTGCGATAATAAAAAGTATATTTCTGGAGCAGTCTTTGATCAAATTTATGATGGGGGAGGGGGGTGGTAACAAATGAAATCTGTTATTTTCTTGCTGTTCCGGGAGTTGTCCAGAACTCAGCAAGAAAGCCATGTTTTAACCTTGTATCTGTGTAATTTATCTGAAATACTTTTTTTTTTTTCCAAATCCACCTTAGTGTTGCTTTGACGATGTGAACCCCTTGAAAGTTAAATACAGCAATTTCACTCTAAGGTTGCAGAGCCTCACCTCGTTTCTGCCTAATTTTGAATTGTGGGAGTGTCTGGTTCTGCAGGCAATTTGCTTAAATGGCACCGAGCTCCAAACATGGCTCATTTTGATCAGGATAAAAAAGAACAGAATAAAAAAGTCCCAAACATCTAGTCCTGGTGATAATTATGAACCTTTAATTTACCAACAAACATCCAAACTGGGCACGGATCATGAACTGTATCATTTGTTATGGTGTTATAAGATTTTTTTCTTCTTTCTGCTTCCTTTCATTTTCTTTGTAAAATTGTCTTTGTTTTGTTTTAAAAATTGTTCAATTTTAACTGAAAATGAATAAATTTATATAAAAGAGGACATCCTCCAGGTGAAATGGGTAAATGCTGAACCTTTGGAGCTCGGCAGGTCCTGGTCCTCCATCTTTCGAGCTTTCAGGTTCTGGCTCGGTTCTGTTTAATGAAAGCTGCACCTTTTCAGACAGCGTGCTGCAGGATAGTAACGTTTCAGACCTCCTTTTTGTCTTTTGTACTTTCAGCTGAAAAACAAGTTCATGAAGAAGCTGCCGAGGGACGCGGAGGCCTCCAACGTGCTGGTGGGGGAGGTGGACTTCCTGGATTCTCCGTTTGTGGCGTTTGTTCGTCTGCAGCAGGCCGTCATGTTGGGAGCGCTCACAGAAGTCCCAGTTCCCACCAGGTGGCTCTTCCTAAACCCAGCAGACACACAACAGGAAGTCAGGAAGTGAATGTTTGTAGTTTTGGAGATGAGTGTTTTTCTGAACTGGAGTTGAGCAGGGACTGAAGGAAACCTTAATGTTTTTGACGCACCATCATCAAGTGGGAGGAGTTTCACTGTGTAGTGTTGTTTTCTCCCTTTGGGGGCGGCTGTGGATCAGTGGTTAGACCAGTCATCCTCCAATGAGAGAGTTGGAGGTTCAATCCCACCAGCAGTCACATGCTGAAGTGTTCCTGGGCAAAACACGGAACCCCTCATTGCCTCCGATGTGTGTCCCATCGGTGTTTGAATGTGATAAAACTCTGATTATTCTTTGTACTGATCTAGTAGATGCTGTATGAAGGGATAAATGAGGCACAGGTTGTTATAAAGAGCTTTGAGTGTCTTGATAAGAAAGAAAGGAGGTATACAGTATAAGTACAGTCCATTTACCATTTACCTAGTCTAAGGCAGAGAGTGTCAGATCCTGGCGAGCGGCCTTGGCCACCATAGATTAATCTTCTGCCACCCCAATCATTTTAAGAAACAATAAATATATCAACTACAAAGCATAGTTTCCTCAAATGACCGGGCTGGCCGGTTTATATATAGTATATATGTAAATGTATACCATATTTTATGTGTACATATATGTACATATGTACAGTATACCATACCATACCATACCATTTTATTTATAAAGCACTTTAAACAGGAACAAGTCCACACCAAAGTGCTGTATGTATGGTGATGGCCATCTTGGATTTTGACGTGGCAACACAATATTTGATAGGAACCATTCTTACATCTAGATTCAGCCACACACCAAATTGGAAATCAACAACAAAGGTTAAATCGTGTCATCTGGACCAGTTTCTTTAAGTGAGAAACGTTTCGTCTCCCATCTGTAAGATTGAATGAAGGATATCCATGGGACAGATCGTCCATAGACTGAGGAAGTCCTCTGGATGGGAGACAAAATCTTTCTCACTTAAAGGTTCAGTATGCAGTTTCTGTAGAACTGCAGCAGTTAGAAATATTTTCAACAGGCAAAGCATTCTGATCCCTCCCCCTCAGAGCCATATGTGGCTCTGCCCCCTTGTGGTCTGTTGAATTTCAAATTCAAGCTCTGTTTTTATTGGCTGATTCAAATTCAAGCTCTGTTTTTATTGGCTGGTTACAAACTCTGTTTTTATTGGCTGGAAAATGGCGGGTCACCTTTTCTTTTTAGAAATGCTTATTTACCACCTGGAGAAGCAAGGGGACAATATTTTTTTTAATTTTTTTTCAGAGATTACCTGGCTAACATCAGTCTGTCAGGAGGTAGTGACAGAGTGAAGAAATATGTTCATAAAAAAAGCTACATACTGCAGCTTTAAAGAAACTGGTCCAGATGACAGGATTTAACCTTTTTTTATTATGGTTATCTACTTGGATAACTGAGCTTACAAATCTTTGTCTGAACCACTTTGGCCTTGGTTGTCCTCAGGATGTTTCTGTGAGTAGCAAGCGAAAACATTTGATTATTGTTTG